>JAAIXJ010000016.1:777938-837249 GCA_013403705.1 Heliconius hermathena | reverse complement strand
TTTTTTTTTTTTTTTTTTTTTTTTTTTTTTTTTTTTTTTTTTTTTTTTTTTAGTTCCGACGCATCGACTCGCGGGGTCTGGCACACTGGCATTCGTTGGGTCTGGCGCTTGCGCCAGACCCAACGAATCCATACTACTGATTGTAGGTATCTGTAGGAAAAATTAAACCCAAAAAAAAACCACGAGCAAAAGTCTCCTTGATAAAAGAAAATCTTTTATATTTTATTTCTTAATGTAAATAAGACGGCGTTCTAAATAAACACATTATAAATTACCAGACTATCATCAGTATAATACATTCAACAAAAAAAATATCAAAGAAATATTGATACAGGCTATATTAAAAAAAAATAACAGATCTATATGTAAAGATCAAAACATATTACATTCAAATTCAAACTTGTGACCCAAAAACTTGAGGTCCCTTTACATCAACAAAGTCAAAACAACGTTGTTGATGTAAAGGAACCTCATTTGTACACGTAAGGGAGTGGAGAGCTGAACAATGGCCCTAATTTTCGTACAAGTTTTGATTGATAGCCGATCCTACATCTTGGTGGACGCGACTTTGACAGCTGTTATTACTAGATTTATAAGTTCTATACAATTGACCATATTAATCTAAATGGCCAGTGGACCGTAATTGGTCTATACTATTGTATTGTCTAATTCGATACATGGTTGACGTGAAGCTACCGTGATAAATGCGGGTTTTTGAAATAAGTATAGGTATATGTACGTATGAATCACTGGATTCTATAATTTAGTTTTTCTTTTTTTCCGTCTAGTCCATCATCAATTTAGATATATACATATTTTACTTTGTTGTAAATTTTACTTTCGGTCGGTTGATACATCTATCTACAAGTTGATCAACACAAATTTTGTTGCTATTCCTTTTCATTGCATTTGAAAACAACTATAGAATATAATTCAGTTTCAGTTGTTATTTTAATATTTAAATCAGCTTCACGCTGTGTCCCGCACATTGCAGGGTAGGCAGAAGGAATCTAGTGTACACTCCGTTCCCCACTTTTCACCGAATTTGTCGAGGCTTTGCGTGTTGAGTGGAGAAACTGAACGCCGGCCTTTTGGTGACAGGACGAAGATATTAAAATATTAACAAATAATTATTCACTTCCCCGAGTGGGGACCGAACCCACAACCGTCGCGTTACAGTCACATCCTTATACCTTGCACTACGACAGCCTCCATTTTAATATATAAACGCCTAATAAATACAAAATCTTACATACAGAAATTTTATTACAGGTATTACTCAACCTCCACCTCCACCAACTCCCTATACTCTCGAAGGTCGAACAACAGTACAGCTCGTAAACTACTTGCCGCATTAACCATAACGAATAAAGGCACTAAAAGCACGTCTCGGTCCCTGAGGGCCGTTTCGGCTGTCAATGCGAAAATTTAAGCCCAGCCACACCCATGCACTCCAAAGGGGTCAACCTTTTTGCCCTTTTGTCTCAATTGTTGGTGTTATACTCCCCAATTCCTTTGTCTGATTGCTGCAGATTAAATATAAGAATGACAGGAGGAAAACTTCTCACAGTTCTTTTATTTCTAGCGAGTTGGCCGTGATGGTTGTAAATTCGAATTCAACTCGAAGGAAATACTTTATATTGGTAATGTAGATACGTAGATGATCAAACTGGCGTCAAAATTCGGCGTGCTATTTTGGAAGATATATCGAAAATGTGTCAGTATCAAGCTACTTACTGTATGTATTTTTAATATCCCTATGCCATTTCATAAAAAAGGTAATTTAAAATCGTAAATATCTTTACTATAATTATAATTTACTTAATTAAGATATGTTATTGTTTTTTAGATTATTAAATTGTTATTCCACATTTAAGAAAAAAAAGTTTAGGAAACGTAAAAATTTGAAATAACGGGATTTGAACCGGCGCCTCTAGAAATTTATCTAAAGACAAAACCTCACTCATATTAATATTTATTTATATGTGTGCGGTTTTGTCTCTAGATAAATGTTATTTGCAGTACTATTTAATACACAAAGATTAATAGCCATATGATCCAATAACAACAGAACTTAATTTCTTAACACATTTCAGCCGCTTGTATACAAAACGATCGTCAGTTCTAATCTTGTTGTTCAAAAGAATGTGTTACCGACATTGGTGGCCATTTATCTTGTTATAACGACAATGTCTTGATGTATTTTATCACATTTAGCTCAGTAAAAATATTTACTATCATTGACCAGTGAGAGAAGACCTCCCAATTCGATGTTTAGTTGATATCTTTTTTGATATGTTTGTGAGACCAGGGTAGGCCACGGTAAAATGGTCGTGGAGGTGTCGTGACCGCCGTGTTAACGGTCATATTTGTCATCTGTCAATTTGCCTTCTATTTCGGTTGGGGCTATGAAAGGTTTTTAGTAACCGCGTGGAGCTTTCATTTTGTCATCATTATTTTTAGATGTTTTATAATAGGTATTGACAGCCCGAAGCAATTAGTATCTATAGGTTTTTTTTATATATAGGGCCGTAAAATCCAATTTTAGATTAGATCAGATTTTTGTGATATGTATTTCATTGATAATGAAGTTTTTTATAAAGAGATTAGTTTTAATCTTTGTATTTATCTTTTATTTAATCATTAATTCGTATATATAAATATAAATTTTTGTAACATTTTTTAATTGGCACAATAAATTTTTGCTTTTGCGGTTCAGATAGAGAAAACATAGTATATATTCTTACATAAAGTTAAATCATACTTTCCACAAAAAAAAATTAAAAGAATAAAAAAATAAGATATTTATAAAATACGTTGTTCACAATAAACACTTGTAATTGTACGTTTAAAAAATTGAATTTAATTTAAAGTTCGAAATTCCGTTGATGATAGACAGCGCTAAGGGCTTAGGGGATTCGTGAAATTACTTTTAATTAAGCAACTGCCGTCAAGACGTAAACATAGTGCTTCCAAATAACAGCTTTCGTTCTGATTTTTATGCATTTTGATTCTTAAATTGCTTTGAGAATTTAAGAATGTTCTTTATCAAATTTCTTTTAGTTCTTTGAGGCCAGTCGTGGCACAGAGTGTAACTGTAAAATCGACTGGTTGTGGATTCGATCCCCATTGGAGAAGATGGATAAATATTTATTTAAACTAATATTTCCGCTTCTTCGCTCTGGTGTCGAGGCAAAGCGTGGCGTTGAATTCCACCACTCAACACGCAGTTCCTTCAGAATTTGGCGAAAAGCGTGGAACGGACACTCCGTTAACCGACTTAACACTAGGTTCCCTCTGCCCACCCTGCTGTGTGTGTGATACAGCGTGATATTTATTTTATATATACACATCAATTACATAAAGCTTACATCAAATATTTACAAGATCGTTTTTATCAGTTTTTGTAAATTAATAATATAATTTTAAAAAAAGTTACCAAATAGGGTACCTGAGGCAACCATTGTCCATAAATAACAACAACTAATTACGGAACGCGATCGATTAAAAAGTCCTCAATTTTAACAGAATAGTCCCATACTGATCTATTAAAGAGGCTGGTGGAGGCCATTACCTGGACCCGAGGTACCCTTAATCCCTATAATTAGAGCCATCCCACACCGCGTGATTGATAGCCCAACAGTCCCAACAACAAAATAATGAGATTCTGATCGTCAAAAATGTAATGAAAAGATTATGAAAAATAAGATTTGTCTCTTTCGTTACGCGGATAGCGTGTGACGGTACCCTTTATGTCATTTTTGAGTTACTATAATGTATTAAAAGCCTAGATATTTCTAATTATTTACAATGATGTAGCAATTTTTAATGGATAGTAGATTATTTTTGAATTCACACAGTAGTATGAAGTGTTACTAAATAATTTCTATTTTTTATATGGATAAAATTGAATAATTGAATTAGATCAGTTTCAAACTGTATCCCGCACACAGCAGGATAGGAAGAGGGAACCTAGTGTTAAGACACTCCGTTCCTCACTTTCCGCCGAGTTCTGGAGGAATTGCGTATTGAGTGGCGGAACTCAACGCCGCGCTTTGCCTGGAGACCAAAGCGAAGAAATGAAAATACAATTGTAAATAAATATTTCATTTCCCCGAGTGGGGATCGAACCCACAATCAGTCGATTTTACAGTCACACACTTATTTACATAGATGAAAGTAGATAATACTTTATTATATCATCATACGATTTGTAACTTTAATATTTAAAGTTGTGGTAGCTAACTAATAAATATGATCTTCCTCTTGTGGTTGCGGGTTCAACCCCCAAATTGAGTGTACATTAGGAACGCCTATTGTTGCGTAGTAAACATTAAAACCATGTAATTTTCCAAAATGGATCACAATTTATCTATGAAATTAGAGGAACCTTTGGGAGATTAAGAAAAAATGTGAATCGTTTTAGATCTTAATGGTGTAATTTGGTACTGCCACTGCATATACTGTAATCTAGTTTATACAAAAATATATAATTTTAATCATTAATTAAAACCTCATATTAATAAAATATAAAATATATTTTTTTCTTGCAAAATTATTTAAAAAATACGCAGAAAAGTCAGCAGCAACGAATAAATTGTCAATTCCAGACTCAAAACCAGTCGTGGCGCAGGTTTACATTCACAAGCGTGTGAATGTAAACGTAACTGGTTGTGGGTTCGATCCCCACTCGATGAAATTAAATATTTTATATTTTCATTTTCTCCGCTCCGAAGGCATTGTGTGATTAACACGCATTACCTACAGAATACGACGAAATACGGGATACGGGAAATGTGCTTCTCTACCTACCCTGCCGTGTGCGGAATACAGCGCGAAAACATTTATAACTTCTAAGCAACCATAACATAACCTAAAACAGGAAAAATTGGAATTTATAAAATTGCCTTTAAATGTGGATTCCAAAAAAAATCTCTAATTCCATTTAATTCTTTGTGAAAAAATATAAGGGCATAATTACGGACACAGTCCCGTGGTTAGCGAGGCAGGACAATTAGATTTTGACGGGCGCGTGATAAATGGTCTGGCTGGTTACATTCGAGACTAAAAAACTCGGAATCGCCCTTTAAATGTTTGTGTTATTTTTTTTAACAATGTTGTTTAATGTAATTTATTTATTATAATATATTTATTATTAGATAACAAAATTCAATTAGCAGTTACGCATTTCAATAGTACATATATTAAAATATTACTTAATTTATGAGTAATTTTACAGGAACCAATAAACAAAACATATCAAACCTGCACTATCGGCTCTACAAAATCTGTGTTCGTACAATAATTTATAAACTATGCCAGCAAAGTTGTTATTAAAACGGCCGTTTCCCTAACCGCGAATTATCAAATTTCTTCCACTAGTATTATCACATAAGTCCAAATGTCTTGAGGTATCTAACAGCAACCAGAGCAAAGTGACCCCATACTCACCCTTATACCCCTGTAATTGTATTTAGAGAATATGATGAAAATAAAGAGATGAGAGAGAAGGGGAGGTCTTATTAAATTGGTCCTAACTCTGTAACGATTAAACGAAAATTGCAAAAGATTATAGGTTCCAAGGTAATTCGCAGATCAGTTATTATAATTATATGAGTTCTAACTTTTTAAATGCAGCCATTAATACGAAAATTGTATCATTTTAAGATCACCTAAGGGTTAGTGTTTTCAAAGAAGTTTATAAAATAAAAACTAAATAAATCAGCTTCACGCTGTATCCCGCACACTGCAGGGTAGGCAGAGGGAACCTAGTGTTAAGACACTCCGTTTCCCACTTTCTGCCGAATCCTGGAGGCATTGCGTGTTGAGTGCCAGAGCTCAACGCCGCGCTTGTTCTTGACACCAGAGCGAAGAAATGGAAATATAAATTTAAATAATATCTCATCTACTCGAGTGGAGATCGATCCCACAACCAGTCGGTTATACTGTCACACTTTGTTCCCCTGCGCCACGACTGGCCTCAAGAAGAAAAGAAGTTCATATTAGGGATATATACATTCAAAAAACAAAATTTATCATAAATCACTACAGCTTTCTTCTTTTAGTATAATGTTCAGAAAATAATGAAAATTTTTTTTTTATAAAGAGTACCTTTTTAAAAATCATTATACGAGTATAATACTATTGTGGCTAGTTATATTTCTTTTTTTTTGCTGTATATGCACTGAACTTGAACCTATGACCATATTATAATAAAACACCTCTGTATATATAATATACTTTTAAAAAATAAATTGGCAATTTAAACTTTTTGTTTCCCGCTTCAGTGCTTCGAGTGACGATTGGCATAATGTCGGACACACGCTTAACCTGTCACAGGGAAGATCGCACTTTAAATACTTCTTTAAATATTTCCCGTGGGAAACTTCTAGGTTTTGCTATTTTTAATACTGTTTTTCTGGTCTTTTTTTGTCAATGTATATTAAATTTATAGAAATGCAAATATAATTTAATATTTAAATATGCGTTCTACTTTTTGATTGATTTTATAAATGTCTTTAGACATCTTGCAGTTGTGCCGTCTAATCACAAACTAGTGAAAGCCTGAACTATACAATGTTGATACCTAGACTCTACCTCCAGCCTTACTGTCCTACTGACTTTTCATCAATCAATAGCATTCTCCCACCTGGGCTTATTTTGACAAAGTCAAATGATATGATAATGATATGATTAGGTAATTGTGTAAAATGAGATTCCAATTGAGGTTATCGTGGCACTGTGAGCTGGCATCTGACTATATCTATATATCTCGTAATGGTTGTAGAGTCGAGCCCTAGCTGAGGGAATATTTTTTTCATTTCCTCCCTCTAAAAAACTAAAACACGGCGTTAAGCCCCACTACTCAAAGTCTAATGTCTGGGATTATGACGGAAAGCAGAGAAGACCCTACGTCTTTACTATATATTCTGCCTAACCTGCTATATTCTGCAAAAAAAAAGAACACCTATTTCATTTAATTAATTCTAACACTTATAAAATTACAACCTTCGTTTTATATTAAAAACACAAACAAAACGACCATTTTCTGTGTTGAAGCGTAAAAAAAAATTGTAATTAGATAGGAAATATCGTATGTACTTGACATTTAGATAACTCACGCGCAATGCATTTACCTCGGCCAAGTAATTACAGCGCGTGTGGTGGTTCTTTCTATGACTTTTTGTTATTGAAGCACCGAGTTGGCTGTGAGAACCTAAAAACTATAAAGTTTAAACATTTAAATTAAATGAACTATTTTACGGAATCATATTTTTGAGTTTGACTTATTAAATAAAATAAATATATCAGCTTCACGCTGTATCCCGCACACAGCAGAGTAGGCAGAGGGAACCTAGTGTTAAGACACTCCGTTCCCCACTTTCTGCTGAATTCTGGAGGCATTGCGTGTTGACTGGCAGAACTCAACGCCGCGCTTAGCCTCGACACCAGTGCGAAGAAATGAAAATATAAATTTAAGTAAATATTTCATCTCCTCGAGTGGGGATCGAACTCACAACCAGCCCATTTTACAGTCACACTTCATGCCGCTGCGCCACGACTGGCTCTTAACTTATTAGTATAATAATAATATTTTTTTCTTCTTGGTTTATACCAACATCAAAGTACGCAGAAAGAATTCTCGTAAGTGTTGAAGCATTCTATTCAACACTTTTCGTCCGTCTGTTACTTTACCAAATCGGATTAGAATATGTATAAGAATTCCAAATAGAAATCATAAATATTTTATATTTAATTTCTTCGCTTTTGTAACGAGGCAAAGCGCAGCGTTGAATTCCGCCAACCAACATGCAATGCCTCCAAATATCAATGAAAAGTAGAGAACGGTATGTCTTAAAACTAGGCTCCCTCTGCCTACGCCGCTACATACGGGATACAGCGTGAAACTGAAAAAGAAACCAACAAACTATAATAAACTCAACAATATAATGTCACAATCCAACCACCGGTCAGTTTATTGCCATTACGATATCCAAGAGGAAGGTGTCAGCGCTTTTTACACCGCAAGACATTTAATTACATATAAAATGAATAATTCAGATGCGCGCGCGCCGGAACGGTCACAGCGCGTAGAGACTAGCGGTCGTCCAAGATTTTAAAGTTATGTGGCCATTTTTATTAGACACAAGTACCCTTCTTGGTCTGTTGCGTGCATTGTTACTNACTAACGATTTTTACATATAAAAATTAGCTTCACGCTGTATCTCGCATACAGCAGGGAAGGCAGAGGGAACCTATTAAGGATTTTTGCCTTGTTGCCAGAGCGAAGAAATTAAAATATTTACAAATAATAATCCGTTCCATCGAGTGGGGATCGTATCAATAACCTACGGGATAACATCACACTCTTGTGCCCCTGCGCCACGACGGTCTCAATTTTTTATATATTTTTTTCTTAATATCACTTTTTCCAACGCCTAAATATACAAAAATGTGTTATGGTATATGTATGTAAAAATACGACGTCGTTTTGAGTTGAGGTCGGCGGCGTTGAGTTCTGCCACTCAACACGCAATGCCTCCAGAAATCGGCAGAAAGTGAGGAACGGAGTGTCTTAGCACTAGCTTCCCTCTGCCTACCCTGCTGTGTGCGGGATACAGCGTGAAGCTGATTTAATTCAATTTTGGTTTATTTATGTTAAAATATATACGTAAGTGTAAAGTATAAAAATTCGAAACCACTGCAATCACTCAATACGGAAAAAGTATAGCAATATTTTAATATAATAGTATTTTTCTACTTAATATCAAAACATTAGTACCTAAACATAAAATTAGAAAATGAATCATAAAATATAAATATTAAAAAAAAAATCGCACTACAATAAACAGAAAGATACTCCAAACCGGTACATCTCCTCGGGCGTTCGTCATTTCGGTCGGTGTAATTTAGTCTTCTTTCTACCACTAGGCGCAGTGGAGCAAAATATTTGACATTCCGTCACCGCCCTCGAAAATAAATTATAGGGTCAGATCCCGGCGAATGCATCTGACACATATTAAAAATGCAACAATCGTTTTGTCTGTTATTATGAAATTATATAAAAAATTTAAACATTTTTTGTTTAAAGGAGATAGAGAAGCAAATTATCTTTTGAAGTTTTTATTGGCTGGTTTGCTACTGCCAGAAAGGTGAATTTAGTTTTGATACTTTTGGAATGCAGTTTTTTTGCTTCAGATTTTATCTCCTAAATGATAGGATAGACAGAGAGAAGCTAGTGTCGAGATATTTCGTTTTCTACTTTTTCATTTTTTTTTATTTGGAAATTATTGCACACCCAATTAACGTTCTATTTCTGAATAGAGGAGAAGAATATTAAGATTTTTTTTAACAAACATACTAGTAATAAATTTAAGTTTTTTTTTCTCATATGTAGCGTATTTGAAATGGTGTCAAAACAGTTTTGTATTAACAAAGTATTTATTCAGACCTGAAGAATTTGTTAATGTTAAATTAAATTAATATGTTATTCATATAACTAAGTATAACAAGTAGAGTAGTAACAAATTGAGGACAGTCGTGGCGCAGGGGCACAAAGTGTGACTGTAAAATTGAGTGATTGTGGGTTCGATCCCCACTCGAGTAAATTAAATATTTATTTACATTTATATTTTCATTTCTTCGCTGTAATGTCGAGGGAAAGCGCGTGAAGCTGAAAAAAAAATAATAATTTGCTATAAACAGAACACATCCCAATTCTTAAACACTTTCACATTACACAAAATATAATTCGACAAATTTATAATAAGTACTAAAAAAATCAGCTTCACGCTGTATACCGCACACAGCAGGATAGGCAGAAGGAACCTAGTGTTAAGACACTCCGTTCCCCACTTTCTGCCGAATTCTGGAGGCATTGCGTGTTGAGTGGCAGGACTCGGCGCCACGCTTAGCCTCGACACCAGAGCGAAGAAATGGAAATACAAATTTAAGTAAATATTTCATCCCCTCGAGTGGGGATCGAACCCACAACCAGTCGGTTTTACAGTCAAGCTTCGTGCCGCTGCGCCCAAATAAGTACTAATACCTAATAATTAATTCACTTATAAAAAAAACTAAAAAAAAAATCTTAATAACCTTTGTTGGTCAGGGCCCCTTGAAATATTCCCATATCTCAAGCCGGTCCCCTCGGCGACGTCGATAGATTTGCATAATAACCGCCTACACTCGCCCTAGGGAGATTTGTCCACTTTTTTCGTCAAATTCCATTCTTTGAACTGGATTACTTGAATACTTTGCGGATTTACACTTTGTATGGTATGTTTGATTGGTTTCAAAATTAGCTGCGACAATTTCGAAGGGGGCCCCAGAACGATGTTCGTGCCTTTTGCGTTTTCATTTGACATTAAAATAAGTTTAAATTTTCAAAGCAGTTTTGGAATTCCGGGCAAATTTTATGCGTGGTAAAATTTGCCCGGAATTCCAAAACTCCAAGACTCTTTATTGTATTATTATATGTATTGTCATAAGTTATTAGGTTATAATGGTATAATTTGTTATAACGTCATAATAAAATTGTCATTTCACATTTCGCCATGGTGTATTTTCTTCGGAAACGTGATACTATTTCTATTAAAAATTTACGGTATAAATTAAATAAATATGTATAATGAACTACTTTAACGGGATTAATCGCGTATTTTTAGTATTTCAAAATACATTCTACGTGTGACCACAGACTAGAAGTAATGTGAAGGAACGTACCTTCTCTTAAAACTTAATAAAAAAGCCAAAGATTTTATTGAATAAAGATCACAGAGGAAATAAATGGCTTTGTGATAAGATTTGCACTTTAGACTCACGTATAGTTAAAAATGAGTCTAGAGTCCATATATCTACCTCATGATCGTGTCAAAATAGAAATGGGTTAAATTAAATAACTTAATTAAAAATAGTAATTTACCGATATTAATACATATAACTACTTAAAGTGAAAAATTGCATCGAAAAGACAATGATAACAAGACAAAGCAATACTCAAAGCGAGTTTAGCAACTCAACCAGTAATGTCTCAAAAATTAGACGGTGCATGTGGAACGGAATGTCTTTATAGTAAATTTCTTCTATCTATCCTAATATATCCAGGATACACGTAGGCCGGGTTATAAATCAATATTTTTTTTTCCTCATTAAGAAAAAAAAGAGGCCAGTCGTTGCGCAGCGGCATGAAGTGTGACTGTAAAACCGAGTGGTTGTAGGTTCGATCCCCACTCGAGATGAAATATTTACTTAAATTTATATTTCCATTTCTTCCCTCTGGTGCTAAGCGCGGCGTTGAGTTCTGCCACTCAAAACGCAATGCCTCCAGAATTCGGCAGAAAGTGGGGAACGGAGTGTCTTAACGTTAGGTTCCCTCTGCCTACCTTGCTGTGTGCGTGTATTTTCATTAATAACAAAGCCAAAAGCCCAAAGAAGCCAAAAACAAACAACAGAAAAACAAACCAGGTAAAACTTACACTTTTACAGTCACCAGCAAATGTACCTTACAACATTATATTTCGTAACATTCGTGTTCTTTATCATGATCATCATTTGTGAAACGCACTATAAATAATAAGCGTAGAATATACTATTGACAAAAATGGCCGCTTCGTAGGTACTGTAGTGTAATGACTTAATAATATAATAAAAACACTACTCCCGTCACGAGACGATGCCGTTACATCTAAATAAAAGCATGAGCTTATATGTATTTATGTATGTGATTGGAGATTAGTTATAATTTTTTACTGACTTCGAAAGAAAGGGTTATCAATTTGACGTGTAGGTGTGTATGTCAAATTATTGGAATTGGATTTGAGTATGATGATATATTTGATGATATAAGACTGATTGTAGATTTGTTCACAATTTTTTTTCGTTTCGTAATTTAAGTAAAAAGATTGCTGTATTTCATAATTAATTGTTATAATTAATTCTGTTTTGTAATATAAAACTCCTGTATAGGACTCAAGAAACCGAGATTCTTTTTCTCTTTTAGTATTGGTTACAAATTTTAAGGACTCACATACAGGTTAGACAGTAAGAACCTTGTGCTAAGACACCCCATTTCTCACTTTCCGCCCGATTCTCAAGACATTTTTAAATTGAAAAACCCAACTCCACGGAAAAATCTCAAATTAAAAAAAATAATACCAATTTAATTGAACATAAAAAGATAAGCAGATCAACTGTTTATCCATATCTTAGATTGAAGAGGCACATTTTCGCAACCACATCCAGTTTTAGTGAGAGCTTTACCTAATTGCCTCACGAATGCAACAGATTTTGCAACCTACGGCGTTGAGGCGCAACCAACAAACCGTGACCACTGACACTTACATCAAACTACATACTACAAACACACATTTATACAACTAAATCACTTCTACCATTATACAATAAAGTCGAAAATTCTACAGCAAAAACAACTAAAACAGCAAAGAAGACCTTGCTTAAACTGTCAGCTGAACAACACGTAACGTACAGAGTGTTGATATACCTGATAATTTCAACGCAACTTTTTGTTGTACTGCCTATTTAACTATCATTTCGCTACTCTGGCGTCGTTATATTACATACGGATGTCACGCTCGCCGGTTTTGTCGTTTACGACGGCCAATAGGCAGTGCAACTCAGTTATTACGAGAGACAATGGATGGAAGCTGAATATATAAAGTATATAGATATAGTCTTATATATGTATATAAAGGTTTTCTTTGTAATTTTCCGGTAGGTGGACACAACAATGGGCCCGTGGAAATAAGCAAGCGAGCATTGTCTAAAAGATGAAGAGATATGAACAATTATAGTACATCTGTACATTGACGTGGTATTTCGTGTGTTATATAGTTTGGAATGGGTTTTGTAATAAACGGAATGTGGTTATTTGAATTATTTCAGAGTGTTAACTTAACTTGGTTTTGCACAAAAAATTATAATTTTTTTTCAAATAGGAAAATTTCTATCCATTTTTTTTTATCAATTTAAATCTTTTCCAATAAATTGTGAATAATAATAGTATAGTTAAGTTTTCATTTAACATATTTCAGTAAGGTGGTATCTGTATATCCTGTAGAACAATAACAGAAGAGAAAGGTTGCATATTTTTATTGTTAACGCAATATCGTGTTAAAAAGAGAAACAAGCTAACGGAGGACTTAGTCAAGTCTAAGTCTTTTTAGTTGCACGCTGTATTCCGCACCTGATATCTGCGGGTAGGCAGAGGACCCTAGGGACCCAGTGTTAACACACTCTGTTCCCCATTAAGACACTTCCGTTCCTCACTTTCTGACCAATTCTTGGGCAGAGTAAGAAAATTAAAGTATTAAATATTTCATTGTCCCAAATTTTTCTCTCAAACCAATCCAACCTATAACCGCCGTGTTTATAGTTACACGCTTATTCCACGGCGGCATCCCTAAAGTCTAAGGTAAAAAGTACTTGTATTGTATATATTACGTATCTATAATAATATTTTTTTTGGTTTCACACTTTTTCCGAAGGATGCATAGGAAATAGTGTTAAAAAACTTATGACGGAATTCTTCGCCGTACGTTGTCTAGAACAATTTAAAGTAATTAAAAAAGTAATAGTATTAATTAATTATATGAAATTTTGCTATATATTTTATTAGGTTGTCATATAAATGAAGGATGTAACGAGAATCAGTTTCTCTCTTAGAAATAAAAAATATAATCGAATCGGCATACAATCAGGTCAATCTTCATTCCAACCTTTCAAGACTTTAGGTACAGCAATGAAATAAATATTAATGGTTTAACCAATAAAACCTTTATTCACGCACAATTTGGTCTCTTTCGATTGACGTATACGAATATTTTAATTGCATCGATTCGAGTCGTGTTGCGTTGAAGAATTAAATCGATTTTAGCTACAGGCGAGAGAAAATACATAGAATAAACTACATAGAATATAATTAATAAATATATAACTAATAATATATATAGAACTATAAAATACATAAATAACTTAACGCCGCGCTTAACCTCGACACCAGAGCGAAGAAATAGAAATATAAATTTAAGTAAATATTTCATCTCCTCGAGTTGGGATCGAACCCACAACCAGTCGGTTTTACAGTCACACTTCGTGCCGCTGCGCCACGACTGGCCATTGATATTTTGGTCGTCCAATGGCAACGACCAAAATATCAGACAAATATCAAGAAACAAACCAGTCAAAAGCAATTCCAATTAATGGATTTGTCATCGTTATTAATTTTATAGGAGTCGATGCGAGCGGCGAACGAAAAGAGGTATTTTTTTTTAACTAAAATTGACATTTAATAGACTACAGAACTAGTGTCGACGTATGGACCGGTGACGGTGAATTGATTGACAAATTGCGTGTCGAATCCGAAATGGGTGGACTTCTTCTCTATGTAACTCTTAGAGTCGCGTTTCCATGTGGGGCCAGTGAACACTGATATTATCTTCTATTGATATTATCTTACTTATATTGAAAAGGTGTAAGTAAAACTTAAGTTAGGAATACATTTTTTTTTAATTCATACTGTATCTGTATATAGCAGGCAGAGACGATGTAGTGTTAAGACACTTCCCCAAGCATCGCATAATTTTTAGAAGCATTTCATTTTGAGTGGTGGAACTCGACGCCGCCTTTTATCTTGTTATTTAAGGGATGAAGAGAAACTAATTTACTGCTCCGACTCTGAATCGAACCCACAACCGTCACGTCTATAATACACCACTGTGTAGCTGCGCCTATGTAAATAATTTCCATTAACAAATCTTAAGTTAATTATGCTCAATTTGTAATGAATATTTATTAAATAATGAATATTCATAGCAAATTGTAATGTAATGTAATAAACCTTTGAGTTGTTTTAATACAATCAAATAACAATTTTTTTATAAGAAGTAAATAAGGAAAACTTTACATAGCTATATAATATATATATGTTTATTTATTTTGCATTCAAGATTAATATTTTTAAAGTTATTAATTATAAATATTTAATATATTATTCGCAGTTTTAGCGGCCCCAATGGAAGTTGTAAAAGTTGTAGCTAACAGCTTGAAGTTCTCACGACAGATCGCTCCGATGGCTGACTTGTTCATTATTAGTAAATCGGTTTTATTGAAATATTTCTATCGGACCGCCTTTGATCTCGTTGTGTCAATTTCTTTTAATCGATATATCGGCGTTTACTAGTAGAAAAAGTGACTATATCGAGTAATTAGTACTGTCCATTCGATTCTAATCGATCTTTTTTAGAACTGAAACGAATCGTCTGTCATAGTTGAAAGCTATTCTGGGCGTTCAGCCTGGTCGCTAATTTAAGATGTAACAATTTATGATGAAATTTTATGACTTAAATTATTATTAAAAAATATCGTAAAACCGTATTCAAAGACAATTAGCGTTTTATTATTATCATTAAATTATATATTCAGAAACAATTAAATATAAATGAAATTTCTAAGAACGGATGTAAATATTATAATATAGTTTTTAGACAAAATGCATGAATTATGAATCAAGCAAAAACATACGCGACGTGTGGTTGCGCTACAAACATACAGCTAATTATTTCTACCCAATCTATATACATATTCATGAAAGTACTTATAACAATAATAAACTTATCACAATACTTTATTTACTAATAAAAAAAATCCCAATATAATATTACACTAAATTAGATAAAATCAAATATTAATTTTAAGTCGATTTACCTGCATACATTCTATAATCAAAAGGAACCACCTCTACATCATTATTATATTCTCCAATACCACCGCAACCTTACATCAAACACCGATACAAGTAATACATGGACAATTTTGACATTGACAGACGAACTCGAACATCCGCTACCAAAATCTGCCTTTTAATTTATTTAATACCCGCCTCTAATTATAGACAATCATCAAGGAACGTGACGCCTCTGACACACGAGGTAATCTTTTGTACTCCCATCATGGATTGTCAGATATGTTTTGCTTTAGGTAACCTTTCAATAACTATTCTAAAAAGAGCCTCCACTTCTACTAAAAGGTTCCCACTTTAGCCGAACAGTCTACTAGATGACGAAGTTCATCTTAGATTGGTCTTTTTCACAATTGTCCAAGAACTGTAATCAGTCGTAATAACAGATTTGATAATCATGATTTTTCGTCATTATTTTTTTTTGTTAACAATATTTTTGATGTTTTTTCGGCCAATGTCAAAGATCTCTGATATTGACATTATATAAATACTAGGGATCCGCTCGCGGCTTTGTCCGCGATATCATGAAAGAATTCGTGTTTTTATATATATAGGTATGTCTAGAGATTCAAAAGCGGCTTTGCTCTCTTAAACTTTAGTTTTATATTGTAGTCAAAGAATATATATATTTTTAAGTATTATATATCTTTTCTAATACCTGTGGCCAGTCGTGGCGCAGCGGCACGAGGTGTGACTGCAAAACCGACTGGTTGTGGGTTCGATCCCCACTCGAGGAGATGAAATATTTACTTAAATTTATATTTCCATTTCTTCGCTCTGGTGTCGAGGTTAAGCGCGGCGTTGAGTTCTGCCACTCAACACGCAATGCCTCCAGAATTCAGCAGAAAGTGGGGAACGGAGTGTCTTAATACTAGGTTCCCTCTGTCTACCCTGCTGTGTGCGGGATACAGCGTGAAGCTGATTTATTAATACCTGAATAATAATTAACCTAATAAGAATATGTGTACCAAGTTTCACGATAATCGGTTGAGTAGTTTTGGCGTGAAAGCGTAAAAAACAAACTTACATTCACATTCACAGTATTAGTATTATTATAATCATTTTGTCCTTCATAAAAACGATTAAACGAATCCTGTTTGTGTTTTTATTACTTCAAAGATTGAATATAATTGAACATTGTGACAAATTATTTTGATGTTTCAACGCGGATCTACTCGTACGTGTTTTTTTTTTGCTGATAACTAATATTTTACAATCTTTTCTGTCAATTAATTGCCGCTAATAATATGTCTTCATTTATAAAATCGATTTTGATTTGTATGTTTATTTTTTTTATCTATCATTTGAAAACGTGACAGACTCATCTGTTAAGATATAATATTAATAAAAAAAATATATAAAATGCCACTAGAAGTTTCGATTTATGTATTCTAGAAAAGTATGAACTATTACGTGTTAAATATTACTCCGTTTCTGTACAAGATCAATGTTACTTAAGTAACATACAGTCACTAAAAATATTTTTTTTTATCTCTAGTAAAATGTGTATTTCTAAAAAGCATATTTATTTAAAATTTTGTACTAAAAACTAAGGTACGCTACCTACGTTAAGAAAAATGAAAAAAAACCAGGCGAAAATTGGACACCAAAATAAAATGCTGTCTATCCAAAAAAAAACTTCACGCTGTATACGGCATATAGGTTACAGGTTGCAGAGGTTACCTACCGTAATACATTACGTTCCTTAAAGAAAATATGTGTTAAGTGGCGCAACTAAACGCTGCGCTATGACTTATAGTAAAAATCAAACCAAAAACCGTCGCGTATATATATTATTCTTATATCTTATATTAACAAGGAGAAATGGTTACCGCATATGAAACTAATAAATAATCAATAGCTGCTATTGTACTTGTGGTTTGCAGCCGACGGCGCTCTGTCACTAGGTGGTATCAATTTCTGTATAATAATCAAGTATATCCAAAACCAACGTCAGTTACACTGTTGTTCATGTTATCCTGAAGTAAACTGAGTAAGTAATAAAGAAAATATATTTGAACTTTTTATACGTTTTCTTAATAAATATTTTTCTTTTCTAAGTGTAGAATAACATTTTAAAAATATTTGAACTTGTAAAATAATCGTTAAAAGGGAACTTGTTATTCTAAGCAGTAGTAGTTACCTATGTAACTACAGTAAAGTTATTAAATTAATTTACCTAGGCAGGAAGATAGGCGGAAGGCTCGACACCAGAGCGAAGAAATGACAATATAAAATATTTCGTTTCAGTTCGTCGGAATCGAACCCACAACTATATTATTTTTGCAAGTCCAAACTATTTTTTTTTGTTTTTTTTTTTTCATAATCTTCAACAGTTACCACCATGTATGTTGGAAAACGTTGCTTATTGCTCCTAAGTCTGTAAGAAATAAAAAGAGAGTGATGACGGCGAAGTCTCTTTATAGTTAGCTAAATGACTTCGGCCTGTCTAGAAGAATCATCAATAAACGTCCTAGAGCATACCTTGGAGACAGCACTAGGGGAATCATTTAGAATTTGATTTGGTAGAGATGAGATATGACGAGAACTACTTAAATTAAAGAGAGAATAACTTAAATTAAATATCCCGAGCGGGACAAGCATGTTGTCGCTTTTTAAATGTACATTATTCCACGCTTCCACTATGTGAATATTCTTTTATAAGTTACTATAAATTTCGATAGATATTAATTCTGAAGAAAAGCTGACTTCAAAGCGCGGCATTGAATTCCGCCACTTAACACGCAATGCCTCTAGAATTCGGCTGAAAGTGGGGAATGGAGTGTCTTAACACTAGGTTCCCTCTGCCTACCCCGCTGTGTGTGTGTGTGCGGGATACAGCGTGAAGTTGATTTATTTATTTATAAAAGCTGACTTAAGTACAGAGAAAACCAAACTGTTAGTATTGTTATATACTAGAAGTATAATGACGTTTTTCCATTAAAAAGTATTTAATATTGATATTTATCAAATAACAAATGGATAAGTACTAAAACCCACTCCAATTATATGTTTTTATATGTCCCGCTTTTGGCGAAAGAATTCCACTTTATTACTATAAACGTTATATGTACCTACTTATATCCTCCTTAAAACTACACTTGGTTGCAAATCCCACCAACTCCTCTAAACTCCTCACCATGTAACGCGATGGACCCAGTAAATACATGGAATGCTAAGTAATCTCTCCTTCTCTAATTTCAAACAGAATGGCCATTAGAACTCAACACGAGATATTTATCTAACTATTATAATAGAACCCATACCCATAGGGCCATACCTATACTTACATCATACATGCCATATAATTGTTGCTTATAAATAACAAGACTGGAGGAGGCTATCGTGTATGGAACAATCGCTATTGTGGTCCGCTGCCGGCGGCAAGTGCTGGTTCGATGCCCGGCTGAGTTACGACGCATCCAAGCTATGTATATGTAATGACAACGTTATTTTATTTATGTATTTATGTTTCACATTTTGAATACTTTTCTACTAGAAAGTGAAATTTGGTTTAATAATAACTGTCTTATATGTGGACAGAATAAAAGGTAATTTAGGAAATGAGATATAATTATATTTATTATTGCATAAGCTTTTGATTCATTTGATAATACTAGTTTAATAGATTAATATTGATTTTAAATATTTAGTATTAGATGATTTTAAATGGACTAGCTTCTTACAAAGAAAACTACTAACATTTTTTTTTTATAGAACTAACTAAAACCCTGTCGTGATACAGCGTGAATTAAAATATTTAATTTATTTAAATTAAAATTCATTATTTTTAAATACCACCACCCATTAACGAGATGTAATATCTATGAACTTTGACTAAGTTGCAAATAAATCCAAGCCTATCTAAAGCCCTAAGCACATGGTGAAAGTTCGCATTCGCACTCGCCTCGAGGCTACGACCTACGCTGGACGCCTTATTCTGAATTGATGATATTAAAAATATGATATAAATAATATATATATATACANTATATATATATATATATATATATATATATATATATTTCTTCAACAATCTAATATTTAGTTTTGAACTGAATTTATTATAAATGACCTTAGTTATTGTTATTTTAAGAAGACAAACTTAAAGTGTTAGCCATACGTACGGAGCAATTAATCAAGCATTTGAAGAAACGAGTCCCAATCGATAGTGGATTGAAACATTCACCAGTAAAGTAAGCTCTGCTGACGAGAGAGATGATTTCAAAACAGAATGTGGAGAGTGTGAGAGAGAATCTTGGGTCCAACGTAACTTATCTAAAGGCAATAGATGGCCACGCGACTTGTTAAAAAATAGTAGCCCAATTAGATTAGTAAAATATATATACATATTTAAATTGCTATAAATATCACGTCCAGCAATAGATTCTTTTTTTTAATGAAATTTTAGTTTTAAAATTGTTACTTTAACCAAAATATATATTTGGATAAAGTACAAGCAATTTTTAAAATATAAACTAAGGGTGTTATTTATTTGTATTAAGTTACACATAAAAAATGTTTTTAGTTTTTATTTGTATTATCACTGAGATTTCACAGTGATATTTTTGTTGATGATAAAAATTAACAGATTGTTACCACTTATTTACAGAACCAAATTGCAATTTCTAGGGGTTCTCAATAATAATGTTATTTCAAATTTATAGTATAGCTGTATCCCGAACATGTCAGGGAAGCTTAAGATACTCCGTCTCCATTAGGACACATCACTTCACCACTTTAAGCCAAATTCTAGAAGTTTACATGTTGAGTGACGGAACTCAACTCGTCATCAAAGCAAGAAAATTAAATATTATAATAAATATTTCATTTCCTCGACTGAGAATCGAAGCCACAACCTATTAGTAACACTATATAAGTAATATAAGTAAGTATACGAGGCCAGTCGTGGCGCTGCGGCACGAAGTGTGACTGTAAAAACCGACTGGTTGTGGGTCCCCACTCGAGGAGATGAAATATTTACTTAAATTTATAATTCCATTGCTTCGCGGTGTCAAGGCTAAGCGCGGCGTTGAGTTCTGCCACTCGACACGCAATGCCTCCAGAATTTGGCAGAAAGTGGGGAACGGAGTGTCTTAACACTAGGTTCCCTCTGCCTACCCTGCTGTGTGCGGGATACAGCGTGATGCTGATTTGATTTTAATTTATAAAAGTAATACAATTTCATGAAAACTCCACCCCATCTCAGAATAAGAACACCAGCACCAAGTGCATCACCCACAAACACAGTGGACAAGCGATAGCCCATTAACGATTTACTGCGAACAGATTGCTATCATTACGTCTCTAGATTATGTTGTTTGAATACGTTATTAGGACTCTAGCTGTTTTAAATTATTGTATTATTTTAAATAGAAATTTATTTTTGTATTTATGGTTTCTGTTTTCTTTGAATATTGTCGTTGGTTAATTTGAATTTTGAGCATGAGGTAGCAGGTTCAAATTTTTTATGTAATAACAAGTATTGTGACATTTTTAAATTATATTTACCTATTTCTTGGTTGAAAAATAACTTTCCCAACATAGCAAGGTAGGCAGAGGGAACCTAGTGTTAAGGCATTTCGATTTTAATTTTTTGTCAAACTTTTGAGATGTTTCGTGTTGAGTGGCCGAACGCAACACCGAATGGAGATCGAGTTCATAGCCATCGCGATTAAAGTTAGATTATGTCCCACTGCGCCACGACGGCCTCAAAAAAGTACAGTATAAAAGCAAAACACAGGTTCTGACTGTATAGTCGCCCTGGTAATAAAGCCATGCGTTGAACTTCGCCATTCAACATGCAATATCTCGAAAATTAAGCGGAAAGTCGGGAACGGAGTCTCTAAGCACTAAGTTCTTTCTGAGTACCCTGTTATATGCGGGATACATCATGAAGCTAACAGAAAAATCCATACTCTACTCTTCTGTACATTTATTAATCCATTCAATTCAACTTTTCCAATATACGAGGCTGACAGTTATATCACTCTCTCCTCCACTTTCCGCTTATTTTATAGACAGCGTATTGAGTCGTCACTCAACTGCCATATTATTGTCTAAGTAACGCCATAAAACTAAAATAAAAAAATATGTATACAATTTCCCGAATTAAAATTGAATCTATAACACATCGTGCCCGATAAGACACTTGCAAACTGAGGCACTACGTAATTTTTTGTCATAAAAAAAAATCAATTGACGGAACAGAAAACTCGATAAGCCGACCTCATCCTCACTAACTTGGTATCAGCACTTCTTTTAATTGGGGCCCGATGAAGCGGGACTAATGCCGCCCCAAAACTTCTGGACTGTGGGGTCGATCAATAAAAGTTAAGTGACTGTCGTACTTTACCGGATTTTCCTCCGTCCATACTTCCCAAGTTAATTGTTTATTTTTATTTTCTTTTCTGTTAATATATGTATGTACGTTTAAAAGAGTTTTTTGAGGTGATAGCGACTCTGGTCTTTATTAATCTGTGGTTGTTAAACTTAAGCCTGGGTGAGTATGATTCTTACTACAGATATTTACTTTACGATATCTAAGTACAGATATCTCATTTCTTCTGTTTTATAATATATATAGAGAAGAAACTAGTTCTTCACTTTCTTTCCGTATACATTATTAGGTCTTCGTCGTGACACTCTATTCAGAGTGGTCGTGGTCATCACAAAGAGACATCAGGGGCAGATGTTATACGCCTCACAATCATTCGCCTCTTATCTCTCTCATTATTACTATACTTAGTGCAAAAGAGGATAAAACTTAAAAGTAGCAGGATTTGAACCCACACCTCGTGAAAACCATCAACGCGCTCAGACCACTAGGACAGATACGTATTATTTTTCTTAGTTTTCGTAGTATTTTTCTTTCTTAAATGTGGAATAACACTGTTAAAATGGTAAAAACATAACTCTGGCTAGTTCCGGTTTGAGTTTACCTATATAAAAAAAATATATATTATATTTCCTGGGATAAGATTTTAATCAACAACAGATACCATAAACTTACCTAAATATACGCGATAATAAACTTGAAAGAATATAATATTTTGTTTTAAAACATACAAATAATAATAGATTCATATGATTTTCTCACACTTTTATAACAATCTGGTGTTATATTATCAAATTTTGTTGCCCACTTTGTGATAAGGTCAATATCGTTCGTGATTTTTTTTACTGTTATGTATATTTTAAATGCACATATTAATCATACATTCGACCGTGGCAAAATATGTAAATGTTAACTTTTATCAATAAAAAATCAATAAAATCATTTTACGTTATTGTTATGGTTATTTTTATTTATTTGTCCAAGACATGTGATTCTCTTAAACAACAATGTCTTAAGTGTTTAAAAGCATCAGTCAGCTGTCGTGTACAGTGGAACATCGTCTGGGTCAGAACGCGGTAGTTGTGTGTTCGATACCCACTCTAGGGAATGAATTTATTTCATAAAACCATTTTATTTCGTTTTATAGCTTCACGCTGCATACCAGATTAAGTTGTCCTTCGATTTCTACGGGAATTTATTGCTCCATGTGGGAATCGAACGCAGTATCGTCCTTTTAACAGTCTAATGTGGTCTTACTCCAAGATGTATATTATGTTATTTGAAATGTTTTTTCTGATACAAAAAATTAAGATATCTCACAATTAACATTAAATTTAAAAATATTCTTATAGGAAGAGGATGGGAATTCCCTGTCCGATTGATTAGCGGAACCCAACGCTACCCTTAGTATTATTATCAGAGCGAAAAAATTAAAATAGTTCATTCCCCCAAAAGAAAATCGAGCCCAAAACCGCGCGTCTTACTCTATCGCACTGCCCCAAATGTGCTATTAGGCATTTTGGACAAACATCAAATGCTTTAACTGCAAACTGTAATGAAATCTCAGAACTCCACAGGAAAGTGTCCGGTATTTACAGTACTTCCGGCTGGATGGCATTCCTGTCACGTCACACCCCTCTTCAAATGAACAGATATATGTATCTGTATCTGTTATAGCCAGCTATGGTGTGCAATCTTTAGATATGAAATAAATAAAGGAATCAGCTTCACGCTGTATCCCGCATGGAGCAGGGAAGGCAGAGGGAACCTAATGTTAAGGCACTCCGTTCCCCACTTTCCACCAAATTTTTCGAGGCATTTTTAGTTACAGTCACGCCCTTGTGTCCCTGCGCCTCGACGGCCTCATCTTTAAGCGTATCTTTGGATTTAGTGATTTCTATTAGATAAGGTACCTACTATTGTAGTAGTTCAGAATATATGACATTTTAACCCGGTTCTTCGTGTTATGTATAGCGAAGTAAAAATTAAATTTGAGGCCAGTCGTGGCGCAGAGGCACAAGGTGTGACTGTAAAACCGACTGGTTGTGGGTTCGATCCCCACTCGAGGAGATGAAATATTTACTTAAATTTATATTTTCATTTCTTCGCTCTGGTGTCGAGGACAAGGGCGGCGTTGAGTTCTGCCACTCAACACGCAATGCCTCCAGAATTCGGTACAAAGTGGGGAACGGAGTGTCTTAACACTAGGTTCCCTCTGGCTACCCGACAACGTGTGGGATACAGCTTGAAGCTGATTTATTTTATTTTAAAAATTAAATATAGGCGCAGGCTGATGTGGGACAGCTTTAGTGTCTGACTGTGAATTCCCTTGCCAGAAAAAATAATTCTCATTTTCTTGCTCTGGTCAGAAAACAAAAGAATTCATTGCTTAACGTAAAACTTAAAAAAGATGATGAATGAAAAAAAATATTATATTCTTTTTTCAACACATTTTTCCAACCCATAACTTATCGCGTTTATAGAAGCACGATTGTTCCCCTGCGTTACAACTGGCTTAGTAAACTCTAACTTAAAAAATACATATAAAACATATATTAATTTAAAGTAAATCACTTTTTAAATACTTCAATTAAATTTTAACTGCACAACTATTTAATTTAAACTAAAAGTTTAAAGTATATAATAAATAAATAAATAAAAGTCTATAATAAATAAAGTTAAACTTACATATATAGTTAAATATTAATCTATCTCCATACAAAATCAGTACGAGCGCAAACGTGAGAACTTCCATACAATTTAGCACGACGCGAGGAAAGTGCAAGAAAAACCCGACAGCCGCTGTCGCTGAGTAAATCGAGTCACGTGGAAAAGGTCGGCTGTACAATATAAGCCTGCTCGTATGTTGGCGCGGGGAGCGATTTGCTTATATTTTTTTTTAGTTTCACGCTGCATCCCGCATCAAGCAAGGTAGGAAGAGGGAATTTAGTGTTAAGATACTCTGTTCTCCATTTTCCGCCCCATTTTCTAGACATACGACATTCGAGAACGAGAATTTTTTTTTAATTCCACCGAGTAAAAATCATAAATCATAGCAAGATAAAGGGGAAATATAGTGGGAATCTTAAAACACTCAGTTCCCAACTTTTCACCCTATTTTCGAGACATTGCGTGTGGAGCGGCGTAACTCAATGCCGCGTTACAAAGCAATGGAACAAAAATAATTTATTCCACCGATTAGCACTCTAACCTACAGCCATCACGTTTTCAAACTATATTCTTTCCTTAATATTTCTCACAAAAAATTCATAAATCACAAAATCTATAATCAACACTCAACTCTCTTACAAGAAAGAAAATATACAATATTTAATTTACAAATAATAAAACAAAAAAGAAAATATATTTTCCATATATAACTATATTTTCTCACAATATCCACACCGTAAATAAACTCAAGACATGTCCTTCAGACATTAAGCGATGGGGTGGAGAGGACGCGCCAGGGCCGGATTGCGATGACATATTACTATATAAATTACCACAATATTTGTTACGTACGTGACTGTTTTGATACTGGAAAAGATTTTTTTATTGCCTCAGGTGATACTACTAAACATTAAGCTATTATATTTTGAGGAATGGAAGTGTTCTTTATGGAAACGGAGTGTCTTAACGCTAGGTTTCCACGTTTCTTCTTAGTGTAGGATGTAGCGTTGAAGTTAAAAAAACAATAATTTCTTGTTTACAATACTTGTATACCATACTATGTTAGGTGTGATCAAGTTTATTTAAAAATTTAAATTAGATATTCAGGTACATAAAATTGATAAAATTGTTTATTGAAGAATATTTTTATAATATATTTGCTTTTTATTTACCAAAATCTAATGATATTATAATAACTTTGTTCTCCACTGTCCTATATTGCGTGCTGCGTGGCGATATTTAACACCGCATCTTATCTTCTAAAATTTTTAGTAAGCATATGTAACACGTGCAGACGAGCCCTTGGAGTGGAGACCGCGGATAGGTAAGCGTGGCTTAGGGCGCACACCAGCTCGATGGACCGACGACTTGAAGCAGATTACTGTCTTCGATTGGATGCGGAAGGTGAAGGATCGGGAGCTCTAGCAGACCCTGGGGGAGGTCTATGTCCAGCAGTGGACTCGAATAGGCCGATTTGATGGCATGTACCACCATAGTATCTTTTTCAAAAAAGTAAGAAATAAACTAAGCATATTTTTTTACGCATCACTCAAACCTTTTAATAGAATCTATTACACCATATTATAAGGAAAAATATTCTCGAAACAATCATAACTTAGTAACAACTCAATTCAACTTATTACAACATTAGTTTCCACAAAATTGGCGAAACGCAAAGAAAACATAACCATTAGTTAAGTTATAATTACAGTCCGTCCCGCGTCCCGCGTCCCGCCCGGCACATATGGCGTGACATCGGGAATTCGCCGCGCGCTGAGAAAGGTAATTACAGGCGCTTGATAGACGGACCGACCCTTTTCTTGTTTATACTTACATTTTATATGTATATATACATACATATGTATGTACAAACATACATACGATTGATCATTTTCCGTTCTTGATACTTTCTGTCCCGTTTTTATTACTTTATTATTTTAATTTAATAAAATCTGATTCACGCTGTATCCAGTGCACAGCAGTGGAGGCAGATCGAACATAGTGTTTAGACACTCCGTTCCCCGCTTTCCACCGATTTTTTTGATGCATTGCGTGTTGAGTGGCGGTACTCAATGAAGTGCTTTTTGCTTTGGTGCCAGGGCGATAAATGAAAATATTAATAGATAATAATCTATTTCCTCGAGTGGAGATCGAACCCATTGGCTCTGGACTAGTCTCGTATTACTTGTATTATTAGATAATTTTACATTTTCTCCATAACAGGATAGATGAAGGCACCCTTATGTGAATAATAATATTCCCTATTTTACTTTCTACCTGAATTCGAGTTACTGTGTGTTATTCATTTTATCATATGATACTAAGAAAATAAAAATAATTTAAATATAATAATTAAAAGTTCAGCTATTAGTAATAAGATAACTGGATATTATTGGCATTAGAACTCCGAAATCATTACTTTATTCTAACAGTATAATGTGTCCACAATAACGTAGAATAAAAGATAAATAAAAAAAAAACTTGTTGAGGTTAAACTACCGATAATGTTACAAGTCAACCTCTTAGTAGGGACAAGTAAGCAAGTAAACAAACAAGCACTTTCTGACGAATTCTGGAGACATTCATACATAAGTGTTCTAATCGCGCCGTAGTGTTCTGCCACTCAACACGCAATGTCTCCAGAATTCGTCTGAAAGTGGGAAACGGAGTGTCTTAACACTAGGTTCCCTCTGCCTACTCTGCTGTGTGCGGGAGGGATACAACGCGAAGCTGATTTTGATAAGTATTCTGATAAGCGAATAAAGAGGTAGACAAGTGCGTACCACAATAAAACGCATAAATACAGAAAATTAAATCATTTTAATTATCGACAATCCATCATCAACATCATCATCATCAATAGAATTACTAGTTATATGCAGAGGCGAAGATGGCCACGAATCTATGCTATTGCTGTAATTTTGCAAATATTCGTGACGATTTAACCAAGATACCAGATGTTAATAGCTTAAAGGGTTTTAAATAACAATATGGCCACACCCACCGCTTGAAAATCATATCTGAATAATCTTTCTCAGGGATGCTTAATAGTTGAATGTTTCGTTTGATTGAAGTTAGTCCTTTCAAGGTTTTTTTAAGAATTTTATTGCTGTTTACTGTAACGCCATAAGCGTGTAGAAGACGTTCTCTTTTGTTTGAAAATCTTAGCAGTAGGCATATTGGTTTGAAGTTAATTGTAGTTGTAGGTACCATTTTGTTTACAGGAATATATTATTTTTTATTATTCGTTCTGGTAACAAGGCAAGGCATGGCGTTGAGTTCCACCACTCAATACAAAATGTCCCGTATTAAGTGGTGGAACTCAAAACTGTTAACTATTATAAAAAATAAAATCAGCTTCACGCTGTATCCCGCACACAGCAGGGTAGGCAGAGGGAACCTAGTGTTAAGACACTCCGTTCCCCACTTTCTGCCGAATTCTGGAGGCATTGCGTGTTGAGGGGCAGAACTCAACGCCGCGCTTAACCTCGACACCAGAGCGAAGAAATGGAAATATAAATTTAAGTATTTTTTAACTATTATATTTTTTTTATTTTAAATTATTTTCTTGCATCGCCTGCAAAATTTCAAACCAATTAAATAATATCTTCAATTGGTTAAACTTATTATATTTACCGATAATCTTACTTATCCGAAATATAAAATTGCATGTATGATATGGCAACATTGTTTTTTGATAAGCAGGCATGTTTGTTAAAAATGTATAAAAAATGATATTTATTTCTTATGAGGTAATTTGCTATATTGGGCTGGGGCAGTGAGGCAAGTGTTAGTCCATTGTAAAGGGGCCCCTGAAGGACAAGCACTGCTTCAACCTCAAAAAAAATAATACCTGTATTCGAATCTATAATAAACCGTATACTACCCACAACCGCAGCTATCTTCATATCATTTAAATACAGAAGATAACAACACTAAGAGGAACACTAAACTATCCCTCAAGTACTCTAACATTTCTACGCTAATACGACGTTTATTTTCAATACGTCTCGAGTTCTAATTAATTGTATATCAAATGTAGCGAAGCTTCAAAGGAGCCCGGGGCTTCGCCCACGCGGATGCGTTCGAGTCGCCCGCCTTACGGTGCTTTCGGACTTTGAAATAGATCTGGAAAGCTTTCATTGTGATATGTTAGATATTCTTGTACAATGTGTTAGTGTAAATCCACACTGAGGAAAGAAAAATACTATTTTTTTTTGTTTTGGAAAACATATAAAACATAATATAGTTAAAGTAGTGGTATTTGAACCTGCACCTCTTGAAAACGTTGGATCATAACGCTTGGACCGTTTCCAAGAGGAGCGGGTTCATATTCTGTTACGTTCAATTTTTTTATGTTTTCTAAACAACTACAAAAATTATATATAGTAGGGATATATCTTAAGCAATATTTCGTTTGATTTTTTAAATATTTAATGTATTTAAAAAAATACATAATTTTTATTAGGAAATTATCTGATGACTATGTATGTCACAATAAATAATTTTTTCCACATTTTACTTACTGAAAATTCTATATTTGTGAATTCTTATCAAAATCTTATTAAACCCTTTAGAAATTGTCTAAAATCATAATTAAAAATAATAAGTAGACATAATATTGCCTGTAAAATGGTCAGTAAACAGATTAGAATCTATATCATCGTAATAAACGTACAATATGCCTGAACGCCCTAAGCGGTATTGGTGCCATAAATAGGAACGACACAGGACATTTAGAATCGAGGGAAATAAATGGCACCTAGAAAGTAATTTAATATACTTACACTAGAACTGTGAAATTATTTTCTATTGCACTTTATTTCTATTGTTTTCAGCTTCACGATATTCTTCTGAGAAGGAGAGGTAGAGGAAACCTAGTGATGAGACACTCCGCTTCTCACGCAACATTTGATTGCATACAACCCAGAGTCGTCCGAATCGTAGGGACTCAATGAGCTGTGATTGGCTTGATACTTTGTCTTTGCATAGAGACATCTCCTAACTGTGCCTTCTCTACCGCATTTAACATGGGGAGCGTTCTGGTGAACTCTTTAAGCTGGAGTACCTGTCGCTGAATCTTTCAACCGCACAGTACGTCACAAACTTATACCATCCACACCATCTGGATATGTGTTGTGTGTGTTCACTACGGTGCGGTTTCGTAGGAACTTTCTTCCAAGAGCCACCCTTGCTGTGGAATAGCCTACCTGCGGCAGTGTTTCCAGGTCAATACAACTTGAGTACCTTAAAAAAACGCGCTTATCTCCTCCTCGAAGGCCGACCACGCACTTGTAGCTTCTCTAGAGTTACACGGGGTCGTGGGCGGCGGTGATCACTTACCATCAGGTTTCCTGAAGGCTCGTAAAAAAACCAATTGATTTTTCCCCTTATTTTCCTTTACTTTAGATCCCTTAGTTTAAATGAGAGGTAAACTCATAACAAAGACGCTTACAGTCAAAAACCCACTCTATTGCGCCACGATGTTTTATAAGTGTAAATGTTGATATTTGAGGGTACCTTTAGCATAAAAGTTTTTAGTATGCATACTTCTATCAATTTTTTTTTGCCTCACGCTGTACCCTGCTCATAGCAGGGCAAACTGGGGCAAAAGCAAAAGGAAACTTGGGAACCTAGTCCGAAGTAGTATCTGATACTCCATTCCCATTAACACACTTCCGTTCCCCACTTCCCGTCAAACTGGGGAGGCATTTCGCGTTGAGTGACGAACTCACATCGTTATCAAAGCGAAGAAATATAAAATATCAAACACTTCATTTCCTCAAATGGAAATTGAACCCACAACCGCGCATTTGTACCACGACTGGCTTCTATCTAACATATATAAAAGAATAGTAAGTAGTTAATATTATAAAACTTTGCACCAGGGCGTGTCCCGGTACACCGCGAATAACAGACGCCCTACGTTCAGCGGACGCAGAGCAACCTAATAATTTCTTAATGTCATGCGCTTTGAAGGGAAATATTGTTTTGTATTAGAATAATGGTGTTCAGATTGTTAAGTATAGATTAAGGAGAGCCGTTCTAACTGACATATTATGTAGGGAACTCGGCATTCTATTGTGGAACATCACTAGCGGCCCCAGGGCGAGGAGTTGGTACTAATGTTGGTGCGTTCTGTGGTGGGGTTATTGCGTATAATATGGTTTATATTTTTATTTTTTTTTTTATATAAATATTAGTTGAGGCCAGTCGTGACGCAGGTGCACAAAGTGTCACTAAAATCTGGTTGTGAGTTCGATCCCCACTCGATGAGATGAAATATTTATTTAAATTTATATTTTTATTTCTTCGCTCTGGCGCCAAGGCAAAGCTCTGTGTTAAGTTCCGCCATTCAACAAATAATACCTCAAAAATTCGGCGGAAAGTGGATAACGGAGTGTTTTAACACTAAGTTCCCTCTGCCTACCTTGTAACATGCAGGATACAGCGTCATGTACAGTACTAATACTTGGTAAGCTCCGTGCTGAACTGATGCTGGATTGGTTCGTTGGTCTGGCAATACATAAATATTCACGATGACTGATGATTTTACTCGCACACGACCTGGTTAAAATTTCGTTAATATTAATTACTTACTATTAATTTAATTTACCTGTATTAGTTATATAGAGGCTAGTCGTCCTGCAGGGGCAAGAGGAAGGTAGAGAAAGAAGTGATTTCATTAAGTTCACTCTGCCTATCCAGAAAACGGAGTTTAACATTTGGACAAGTTATTAAATAACTAAGCTCTGATAAAGCAGCTGACTATAAATGCGACGATTGTGGGTTCAGAGCCTACTCGAGGGAATTAATTATTAAATATTTTCGATGTTTCAAGTAACAAGAAGAACGGCACGCAGCGTTGAGATCCGCAACTCAACACGTATTAACTAGAATATTGGGAAACGGAATGTCTTAACACTAGGTTCCTTTGCCTACACGTGCACGGTATATAGTGTGAAGTTAAGAAGGACATGTGATAAGAATCATTTCCTTTTTTGTTATTAATACCGACACCAATCGTATAACCCAATACCACGCAACACCAAACCCACAGAAATCAATATCAATTATCAATAAGCAATAATTTAGAAATTGCCTACATGCAATACTAAACTATTATTTGCTATTCGATACTATAATTGGGTCACAAAATGTCAAACCCAGGCACCAAGGCATCCAGGCGTCACGACCGATAATTATTTACCGGTTCAAGTAAATCGCTACTGTTATTATAGTGAAGTGAACGAATCCCTCTACGACGTGATAGTGCTGTTGTAATAAAGAAGCTGTCTATTGGAAGCGTGCACTAAATCGGAGTCATCGATTTTGTCGCAACACTAGTTCGGTTGGTTAGTTGTTATCTGTTGTATTTTTAGTCTGTATTCATTTGGTTTATGGTTTTTGTGCTTTTGTCAAATGTCATTTTGACAAAAAGATACGGTTTCTTTAAGCAAGTTATTTTAATAAAAAAGTGACGATAGAAGCCTTATCTAATGTTGTATCTTCCAAAATAATATATATACTGTTTGTAATAATATAACTTATGCATATATATTATGTATAAATTAAAAAACTTCGCTTTATGTGATGATATTGGTCAAAAATATTAAATTTGTAAAAATAAATTATTTTAGTTATTCAACTATTAAAAAAATATTAATAACTACTAATATTTTAATTAAAATATAAAAACACAACACTTTGTATAAGTTTATGATATGTAAAATATTCATTTTATCAAAAACATTCCGAGTAAAAGCCCGAAAAATCTTTATTTTATTTTATTTTTAAAGACTACATTTGTGGATCACGAGCGTAGGTACTGAATAGTGAATACTATAATATACAATATGCAGTTGTTCTCTTTGTCATCTCATAATTGTAATATATAGATTTTTTTTTCCTACAGATCTGGATATTTTTTATACAGTCTACAACTTTTTTATATTATCACAGATACAAAATAATAGAAAAAAAATCAACCAAACTCAGAACCAGCAACCAGCCCTAAAATAATAAACAAAAATCATCTAATACAGTTATCCCTTAACCCATTCTTATTTGTGACAGTTTTATAGCAGCCATTCCTTTTACTACAATAGCTTTTGGCCATATATTTTTCCCCTTGCCCTTCTATTACGGAACACGTACGACACGTAATAAAACAGCAAAGAAACGGTCAGTCGACACTTGAGGCCTAAAGGACTCACTTGGTATTCGCCCTTTAGTGCAGAAGAAAAGGCAAACACTCAGCGGTGGATGTATTGAGTCGCGAAATAAAATAAGGGTGGAAAAAGTGGAAATCTTATCGTGCGGGTGTTTTAGAGGGGCTTTTACGTTTATTTTTGTTATTATTATTTATTTTTACAATTGATTTTCGAATATACTACATTTCTTACCTATATCATACTTTGAAAATAGGTGCAAAAAAAAATATTTTTACTTGTTATTTTTACGACTAAGCATATGTATAGAAAATTTTTATTTGTTGTGAAATTTCATCATTTCACAACAAATAAAAATTTTCTAGGAGATTTTTTTTAAACATTCATATAAAGTTTTAATAATTATCCATAAGTGTCTTAACCATATAATTAAAACAAATAATAAACAAAGAAAAAAATAAAAAAAAAACCTTGTAATAACATCTCCTAAAAATACTAGTAAAGTGGACATAGGGGTGGCCACAGGTGCTCGTGCTTGGAAAGTTTTCAAATATTTGCCCTGGTGGCTTTTCCCATGGATTTGTACATTTTCCTCTAAACGTCACCGCCGATAACCGTACAATTTATTCGACGGAGCGGATCAAGTATGCTTTGAAACAACAAAAGGGTAAAATATTTCACAAATATTATGAGAAAACATATTTCAACTTAACTTACGAATTGAAACGGGTGTCCCTCATATTATGATATATTAAGATGATTAAATGAAAGATGGGTTTGTGTTTATTTTTATCGTTACTTAAATTAAAAAAAATCAGCTTCACGCTGTATCCCACACTCAGCAGGGTAGGCATAGGGAACCTAGTGTTAAGACACTCCATTCCCCACTTTCTGCCAAATTCTGGAGGCATTGCTTGTTGAGTGNCGAATTCTGGAGGCATTGCGTGTTGAGTGGCAGAACTCAACGCCGCGCTTAGCCTCGACACCAGAGCGAAGAAATGGAAATATAAATTTAAGTAAATATTTCATCTCCTCGAGTGGGGATCGAACCCACAACCAGATACATATAATGTATTCCATTTTTTTTTATTGAAAAAATATCAACAAAACCTGTTTACTCTTAAATCAATCATCATATAATTGTGCATCAAATATATCATTTCCTTGCAAAATTGGACATACGAGTACGTACGTACTCGATTATTTGATTGTCCAATAATACGTAATTCGATCGAATTACTACAAATCGATTTCTTCGAGGTAACGTCACAAATTGGGCAAAAAAAATCTAAAATTGTACAATTAACGTTACAGCACTTGTTGTAATGGCCGTGGGACCGCAGCGGTTTGGAGTTAAAATGAAAGGCGATGGCGATTATGTAATATAATATGTTAATTACAATTTTACTTTATTTACGTATTAAATATTTAATTAGTTTAAAAAGTGTGTTATGTTAATTATAATTACTATTAATTACTATATCTGAGCTTTAACAAGGTAGTTGCGTTAATAAATATTATCGACATTTTAACTTCATAATTAAATATTGATTGATAAAAGAGAGAGTTCGAGAGTATAAGTACATTTTCATTATTTTTTTCCTTTTTTTAGCTTCACGTTGTGTCTATCTGTGTTATATGCGAGCTGCACATAACACAGACAGACACCTGGGAACCTAGTGTTAATATACTCCGTTCTCCATTAAGACACCTCCATTCCCCAGTTACCACCAAATTCTCGAGGCATTGTACGTTGAGTGGTGGAACTCAACGCTGTGCTTTCCCTCATTACCAGAATGAGGAAATGAAAATATTAAATATTCCCGAGCGGGAATCGAACCCACAACCGTCGTGATCACAATCGCACGGTTGTGCTTTTGCGCCGCGACAGCTTCACTTTATTAATTTATATGAAATGTTTTAATGAGTTTAGCTAGGTGGAGCCTTCCCTTATAATTAATATAATTTCGGAGTATATACTTTAGTTTTAATATCTTTTAAGACTTGTACCACATACTAAATACCTAAAATTACTTAAAATAAGTTATAAATGAAAATAAATGTACAAACAGTCGCGAAGTTCGTGTTGACCTTTGGATATTTTTTTTTCTTTTCAATTACAAGTAAATTTAAACATAAATAAATATATTTACTACCCGTTTAATTTTATTTATGAATTCAAGAACAACTCCCATTTTCATATAAAACATTTAAGAAACATCTTTAAAATAAATTGCATATTTTTTATAACTTTCAGGGGCATTTTTTATTAATTGATGCTTTCAAGGTCGGTTCAGGAAATGTAAGCCACATCAAATTCAATATGGAACAAAAGTAAAGAAAATATCGAATTTCGGCTTTCTTGGCAGACTTCCTGGCAGACGGGTTGCATTCAAATAAAATATTTTTTAAACTTTCATATTTTTACATCTTAAGAAGAACGAAGTTACTACTCCCTATACTGTACTTTCCATTCGAAGAGGCGATTTTTTAATCGAATGGCGGAACTCAACGCCGAACCTTGTGGTACCAGAACGGAAAAATGTAATTATTGAATTCCCTCCATTGTTGACTGTATGCTTACACCCAGACGCAGTTCCAATTTGGCACAATAGTTTCAAAAGAAATAATCTAGTATCAATCATATTTATTCACTATAAAATGTTTTTTTTCTATACGAGTTTAAATCTTTTGTAGACCAATTACAAAAAAAAGTTTATTATTTGACATAATAATAAAATTATTTCAATTTTTTTTCACATGGCCAGTCGTGGCGCAGCGGCACAAAGTGTGACTGTAAAATCGACTGGTTGTGGGTTCGATCTCCACTCGAGGAGATGATTAGCTCTGGTTTCGAGGCAAAGCGCGGCGTTGAGTTCTGCCACTCAACACGCAATGCATCCAGAATTCGGCAGAAAGTGGGGAACGGAGTGTCTTAACACTAGGTTCCTTCTGCCTACCCTGCTGTGTGCGGGATACAGGGTGAAGCTGATTTTTATTTACACATAAAAAAAATATCTAAAATATATTACAGCCATCCATGATATATAACTTGTTTTTGTAGACATTTATAGTATTATTGCTCGAGGGCGTCGATATTATCAGTCGCCTTAAGCTGTCATGATTATATAATTCCTATAACTTCTTATATCTTTATAAACCAACGTGAATTAAAATCAATTAAAATGATTTCTTGATTTTTGGTGAAATTAAACGTTACTGGTCTCATAATGTGGAGGGATAATAAACCTAGTGTCACGGCTCTCCGTTCTCTGCTTTATTTTCGCTAGAAATCTAGCTAAATAGTAATTTTTATATTTGATTAACAATGGAACATTGTCATGAGTACATTATTTTTTCAACTACAGGCTGAATCCCGCATATAAAAAGTCAACAGCATACCTAGTGTCAAGAAACACCGTCATCACCATGTTATAATTATAAATTAAATTGAAATATATTATAATTCTTACTATTACTTAATACTAATAAAACCAAGATCTTGAAATAGTGAAATATGATTAATACAAGCAATCACTATTAGAGGTCACGCGTAATTCCCACGGACACTCCCAACGGTGCGGCACTTTACTAATTTGTCACATTGGCCAATTCTAACTTAGGATATGTCTAGTTACGCTCATATATTAAAAACATCGATATTCAATTAAAAGGAAAAAAAAAACAAAAAAGTGGAGAACGGAATTTTCACTAGCCTATGTAATAAAAATTATTATAAGTACATAGAAAAAGGGAAAATATATATTGAAGTAAAGATATTGTTAATATTATAGTTACGCTTATTAAGCTTGGAAATCGTTTTTTGACGTGAAAGGTCAACGAGATATTAATAAACATACAATAAAGTTATTAAAAATTAAAAAAACTTACACTTAACACGTTATTTATTTTAAAAATGGCGATAAGTGGAAGACGAAAACCAATGATTATCATCAAACTATCCCTGCTTATACTGCACAGATATAGAAAAAAATGCTTAAAAATAAATGCCATAGCAACGTATATGCCACTTTATAAACATAAAAGTGTAAATATTGTGTGTGTGTGTGTGTGTGTGTGTGTGTGTGTGTGTGTGTGTGTGTGTGTGTGTGTGTGTGTAATGTTTTATTTATTGAATTAATTACTTTATGAGGCCAGTCGTGGCGCAGGGGCACAGAGAGTGACTGTAAAATCGAATGGTGGTGGGTTCGATCCCCACTCGAGGAGATAAAATATTTACTTACATTTAAATTTTCATTTCTTCGCTCTGGTGTCTAGGCAAAGTGCGGCGTTGAGTTCCGCCACTCAACACGTAATGCCTTCAGAACTCGGCGGAAAGTGGGGAACGGTGTGTCTTAACACTAGGTTCCCTCTGCCTACATTGCTGTGTGCGGTGCACAGCGTGAAGCTGATTTATTTATTTAATTACTTTATAAGCATTATTATTGAAAAATATTAACCTCCTGCACTTCCCCAACATATAAACTACAAGTGTGCCAAATTTCATACTCCTCCGTCCACCTAATTTTCCGAAAAAAAGGGGTCCAAAATTTTCGCTTTACGTACAAATATATAGACAATTAATTTACCGCTAAATACATCGATGAAAGGTATATCTTATACCTAACTGAGGACGTAAAACATCAATTTCACCACGAACAAACAATTATAGCTCGATGAATATTAAATCGATACGAATTAGCATTATCGTAAATATCGACAAGTTATCGCCATCACTAAAAACCGGTACCAGTTAAGATAAACATTATTACACGCGTATTTTGTAATGGCGGCCCGGCAATTTTCAGTTTTAATAATTTTGACACGATGCTGGTAATAGTTAGTTCAAGTTAAACTGTGGATATATTGTATTTTGAACTTGAATGAGTCATTTACTTAATGAAGATAAATAAAAAAATCAGCTTCACGCTGTATCCCGCACACAGCAGGGAAGACAGTGGGAACCTAGTGTAAAGACACTCCGTTCCCCACTTTCTGCCGCATTCTGGAGGCATGGCGTGTCGAGTGACAGAACTCAACGCTACGCTTTGCCTCGACACCAAAGCGAAGAAATGCAAATATAAATTTAAGTAAATAATATAATAATAGATGATAAATAAAGAAATATTTAACAATTAATTTTAAAAGTTTAGTTAGTTTCCATTTATAGCTTACAAGTACTGCTTAAAAGCTATCATGGCACAGTTTGACAGCGTCTGACTATAAGTGCGATGGTAGTCGGGTCGATAAGCACTCGAGGCAATAAATTATTTTTAAGTTATGATAACATAAAGTGCGATGTCGATTTCCTCTATTTAACACACAATAAGTCCTAGTGTCCTAGAGCATTTTGTTCTTTATTTAATATTGTGGTGGTGGTAAAAGTGGTGGTCAAAGCAGCCTAGGAAAAACTAAAATATCTTATCCAAGATTATCTATCTACCTTTGTTATATTATTTTTTATAAAGAATTTGCGTTATTAATAGACTTTGGGACTATATTTCTGTATCATTGTTTCCCCCAAGGGAACGATAAACCTCTTATTATCGAATAAAATCTTTTAATCATTTATCATAATATATCAAAACACGATAAATTATAATATTTCCAAACAATACTAACCTAATCAAATTACCGAAAGGCTAGTTATATTATTAATATATATATTATTTCTATAGAAAGAGAATATTCGTTTCTATAAGTTCCCATGCAATTCACGATCAATATAATTAATTAATGAAAATGTCATTGCCATATGTCTGTCTATAAGCGTCAATAGAGTTTAGACCTTAGACACGACTGCGCTATCAAAGCGTATAATAATTAATTTTGTGTTGTAATGTGATAGCTAATTGTTGTAGTCTCTGGATGATAGACTTGACAGAGTGGTAGGACACTCCGCTTTTTATTATCTGCTCAAATTCAAGACATGGCGTGTTGAGTGCTGGAGTTGTTGTAGCTTAAAAACCTCACGCTGTATCACGAACATAGCGGGGTGGGAAGAAGAAGCCTGGAAATCTAGTTTTAAGACATCTCACTAGGATACTTCGGTTTCTTTCTCTCCGCAAAAAAAACATGTAATTATAATATATAGTTTAATAATATAATACAAATATATTTTGCTTATGGTTTTTCACAGCTCGAATCAAGCAAGTCCCGATATCTGATGTAGGAAGATCATTTCAAAATCGGTTCTTAGTCACTCAACCGAACCGCTATACTAGCATTACTTCCAAATGGCCGTTAATATGGACGTGGGCGATAGTACTAAAATTTTATCACTATTTATTATATTAAATCCTATTTGACATAGATCTCTATTAAGCACGCGAAGCTTAAAGGGTAAGTATAAGTCATTGGTTTACCTGTTTTCGCAATATGACGATAGGTCAATTGTTTTATATCTTTATTGTGAACACTCTGCTTTCCGTTTTTATTTGTTAATTTTATAGTAAAGTGGAGAACGGAGTGTCTTAACACTAGGCCCCCTTTGCCTACCCTGTACGGAATATGAAGCTGATTTTTTTAATTTTATAGTATGACAATTCAATGTGGTACATGATGTAGCAGTACAATAAAAGCTATGGTTTTGAAAATCGACCACCACTCGGGAAAATGAAAAGACAAAGCACGGCGTTGAATCTCGCAACTCTTCTTCTTGTTCATAATAAAATTTGATGCTGAAAAAATTGGAAATTTTCTGTTCGTAGTGGGAAGGATAAGTAATAAGTAGTGAAAATTTCCAATTTTCCATATGTAAAAATAAATTCATTGTTTCACACACGTTAGATGGATCAAATGACTATTTGAGAATTAATGATTTTATATCTTCTATTTTTCATAAGAAATTTAAAGTGAGTGAGGACGGAAATCACTTCCTCTCAGTGTTTTTTACTTATATTTCTTGAAAGTTGAATTATTTCTTATTCTTGATTAAAGTTTTTTTTTTCTATTCGTAAACAAAATCCATAAAATGTGTATATTCTAAAAAATATACGCATAGGTATTTAAGCGTACTTTTAACATTACATATCGTATTAAATAAGTTATAACTGAAGAGATTGCCATCTTAGCTTTACGATTTATATTAAATTTTAAGATTAATCTTGTTGTAGGTAAAGCTGCATTAATCTACGTCTGACCTATTCAAATTTGATTATTTCTTGACTATCTGTGACAAAGATAATGAGATAGACTTGACATTTAAAAAATCTATCATTTAATATCAAGAGATTCGGTTCCGGCACTGCATTCGTTATTAACAATTTTTTGTTGATTTATAATTTCTTAATAGATTTTAGTTTTTTTAATACATTTTTGCCAAAATTAGAATACATAGATACATTATAAAAGTAATTTGTGTCGTTGAGTTACGCACTCTACATTCATTGTCTTGAATTTGAACGAAAACCTACTAACCTAATAGATTCAAAAGAAAATTCTAAGTCTATTTTTAGCTTCACTATTTATCCCAATTATAGCAGGTTAGGTAGAGGGAACCTAGTATTAAGACAATCCGTTCCCCACTTTCCACCAAATTTGTCGAAGTATTGCGTGTTGAGTGGCGGACCTCAACGCCGGATTTTTGCCTTGATGCCAGAGCGAAGAAATGAAACTATTAATAAATAATAATTAATTTCCTCGAGTGGAGATCGTACCCACAACCGTCGCGTTGCAGTTACACCCATATGCTCCTGCGCCACGACGACGATCTCAATTTTTCTTTTTATTATTAAATTCACAAAATAAATAATTGTGTAAGCTAAAATATCATATAAGCCTATTATAAACTGAAGATAAGGTTTCTGATAGAAAATCTGATAAAATAAACAACATTGGACAAATGTCATGCCGGATTATAATATTATTGTCACGAATCTTGTGTTTTAACGTTTTATTTTCAAATCTAGGTAGTTATTATTTTTGACATTATGTACTTGTTTGACATAGTCCATACACACACGGTTTGTTACGTACGTTTGTTTGACATAGTCCGACCGACTCTCACTTGACCGATTTTTTATTCTAGATGAATCTAAAATAAAAAATCGGTCACGTGAGAGTCGGTCTCGCCGACCGAGGTTTCCGTAATTTCAGAATTGTAGGCCAACAGGAAGTAGAACTTATAAAAAATATTAAACTTAAGTATACGGACACAGATAGTGGGTATTCTTGCATATCTACATATAGTCATTTCATTTCAAATGTTACTATTATACGTTTATAATATACCTTTTACTTTACACTTTTCACATTATGTCATCATAACTGTAGTCCATGAAAAGTATCCTATAGATTTGAAATTCACTTTTAATACAAAAAGCAGCAAACACGACGCATAAATGCTCGTATCTTTTAATTGCTTTAGAAGCTTTACGTGACTTAGAAGCTTTATATTTTCTGCTCTAAGCGAATCTCAAGATAAATGGCCAAAGATCTCGATATAAATGGTCGTGAAAAATTTCTACTTAAAAATTGTCCTAAAATATAAATGATATCCAACACATACTATCAAAATAATTAAAGATTGAGAGTATTAACATATTTACAAGGAACCCGATACACAATTTATTCACAAATCATAAATAACACTTATATTACATCAGAAAACGACAGTGTCACAGCGACAAACAACATAAGCTGCGAATTCATTTAATATATGCAAATCGGTACAATAAAACACAATATTCATGCATAATTTAATAAAATCCGTTAGGTTAAGTAACAAAAATAATTTAGTAACGTATTTATAAATGTCCACGTATAAATTAAAAGTCGAGGCAAAGCGCGGCGTTTAGTTCCGCCACTCAACACACAATGCCTCCAGAACTTGGCGGAAAGTGGGGAACGGAGTGTCTTGTTGTCACAATGTTCCCTCTGCCTATCCTGCCATGTGCGGGATACAGCGTGAAGCTGATTCTATTACTTATGCATAATTTATTAAAATCCGTTAGTTACGTAAAAAAATGATTTAGTAACGTATATATAAATGTCCGCGTATAAATTAATATATAAACATTGAAATTAAATTATACGAAAGTGCTAGTGCTAGTATACTAAATTGCGTTAAGAGTTGGCTTTCTAAAATCGACGTTGATTAAATGGAGGCGCATCACTTTGGGTATACGCAACTAATTTGGCAGCCTGACCCCGTTTTGATAACGTTTTGACGGAATTGTGCGCGTTACATGGCTTTGGATATGCTTCTGCTTTTAGCTTGGGTTGAGTAATAAGTTTAATGGTTCTAAGGTGAAGTAATAAGGAATAGTTGTTTGTCGTTTTAAAAATGTTGTCATCTCTATACTTATTAATATAACACTGATAATTTTGTTTGGTTTCGAATAAAAAAACATTTATGTTCCATAGTCATACCTGGTGATGCCTCGACACCAGAGCGAAGAAATCAAAATATAAATGTACATAAATATTTAATTTCCTCATGTGGGGATTGAACCCACAACCAGTCGAATTTGCAGTCACACTTTGTACTCCTGCGCCACGACTGGCCTCAGTTAGAATTAAAATTTGTAATAATCATTTGTGATTGATGATCTTTACAAAATATATGAATGTATGTACATATCTATATTAGTCTAACATTATGTAATTACGGAGACAGCGTCGTTATCTAAACGAATTACGGCGTTAAACCGTTAACGCTATGGATATTAAATTGTAGAAATTCATACTCACATACTACATGTCAATATTACATTAATGCATCATTTAGTTCTATCTATTTCGTGATATGTGAAAGATATGTAAGGATATGTGAAGATAAAATATATTGAATGCCAATAAAAATTATTTATTATCATTGAGGCCGGTCGTGGCGCAGTGTCACAAAGTGTGACTGTAAAACCGATTGGTTGTGGGTTCGATCGCCACTCGAGGAAATGAAATATTTACTTAAATTTATATTTCCATTTCTTCGCTCTGGTGTCGAGTCGATCGAAATGGCAAAACCAACTGGACCGTTACAGGTCTGACTGATTTCCAATAGCACAAAATATACATGAATGGAAGAAAAGGAGAAAGATCTTTGCCGAACAATGGGACAGTACAGGCTAGTATAAAAAAAATAGCAAGAAGGCCAGAGGGAACCTAGTGTCAACGGCATTTGTCATTTTTGCGACGCAACGCAGAGCTTTGTCTACGAGAGTGATGAAAAAAAAATCAGCTTCACGCTGTATCCCGCACACAGCAGGGTAGGCAGAGGGAACCTTGTGTTAAGACACTCCGTTCTCCACTTTCTACCGAAGTCTGGAGGCTCGCGTGTTGAGTGGCAGAACTTAACGCCGCGAAATATAAATTTAAATAAATATTTCATCTCCTCGAGTGGGGATCGAACCCACAACCAATCGGTTTTTACAGTCACACTTTGTGCCTTTGCGCCACAACTGGCCTCAATATTTAATTATTTATATGTAGATCTAAGTCTATACTCTAACTCATTTTAAATGGCAACAAATTAGGGTCGGTCATTCTATTGTTCAAAATCAGCTGGAATTAAAGATTATCAAATTACCATCTAATAAGTATAAACATTTGGACAATAAACACCATGCTGTGTTCACATTAGTTAGTAATAGCGTGACCGCTTGTTGTTGAACACTTTTTATAGTTCAAGGTTTGATAAGTCTTGTGTTTGATTATTTATCATCGCCATAGGACCTTTTGAGAGCAATTTCTTGGGTTCCGTATTCCTTTTAAGGAATAAAGGAATCCTTATAAGATCACTTTGTTGGAGAGAAATTTAAAAAAACTCAGATCTACGGCCTTTCTGAAAAAGTCGTATTTCTACATTTACTTAAAAAAAAGGATGTTTATTTGGCAAAATACGCGTATTTCGATACTATAAAGAGAATCAACATAATAGAGTATTTCCGGTTGATCTACATTTATGAAATTTGGCAGCTAGCATCTACAGGTAGTAACTAAACAAGCTAAAACTCTCAGAAAACTATACATTTGTGGTTAAATTCTAAAAAATAATAGCCATACAAGGGAGGCAAAAGCTGCTAGTTTAAGTGTTGTATCAGATGAAGGACTTTTGGCTAAGCTAAGCTTGAATTTCAAAAAACAATTGAGACCTCCAATTTTTGTACGGTACCCTCGGTGAGCGAGACCGACTCACGCTCAGTAAAAAAATGATATACCCCAACTTTTCCACGATGCTGCAAGACGCAAAGTGTTAGAGTAGGCTAAGGGAACCCTTACGAGAAGACATTGTGTATAGAGTGACGGAACTCAGTAATGCCGAGGAATCCTGCTCATTAATCTTGTTATGCGGGAAAAACCGTGAAGATGCTTTTATTTTTTTAAAGTGCTATTAAAATTAAAAAGAAGACAGTTTTAATAATGTAATTGGTACACCTCTCACAAAAAAAGCTGTTATCATAAGTATATATTTATTATCAGAGGCCAATCGTTCGCAAGAGCACAATAATTGTCTGTGAACGCGACAGGTTGTAAGATCGATTCCCACTCGAGTAAATGAAATATTTGAGTTTCCTTCTCCAGAATTCGTCAGTTCCCCCTCCTAACCCGCTATGTGCGGGATACAGCGTGAACATATAATAAAAACAAAGATAATGTCTTAAACGATTTTTGTTAAATCATTACAACATTACAAGTCCATTTAGCACGTAGCAATTACTAGAACAAGTGCACACGCTTGTTTACTCGCACCGCTAATGTCCCGAGGCTGGCCGTCGCGTTGATTGGGTGAATTACCCGTGATTGTGCCCCTCGGTCACTTGCGTTATGGGTAACAATTATATCATTGTTTTCAACGACAAATAGTCGTGAGATATGATTAAATTGCTAACGTATATTTGATTTCGTGTCGTGTTGTGCTGTAATTGGTTTAATGTATGTATGTAGATGTGTCAATTTTTGATTTGCCTGTAGAGTTTTTTATTTCCAAGTTGTTAGAATTTTATTATGGTTTTTTATGAACGTTTTTTTTAAAAGTAAGCAATAATGAAAGTAGGTAGGTTTTTTAATTAAATAAATAAAAATAGTCGAATAAATAAAATGCTTTCTATAATCTGTAAAAAATATATATAAACAGAAAAAAAGAAAAGAAAAGAAAAAGAAAATGTTTACTTTTAATGATAAGTATCACCAAAAATAAATAAATATATTTGTAAGCACTAAATTATTGTTAATAACGTCGCCTTAAAAAGTAATATTGATATAAAAATCCAATCAACAAACAAAATTATGAACGCAAAAAATAATAATAAAACACTACGTAAAAACATACAAAAACATAAACACTCATCAAAGAAAAACACTAAAACAAAAATCAATTTCACAGCTAGCTTCTTGAAAACATTTAACATTAAACTGAACTTTATAGCTGATAACAACTATAAAACGATTTCAAAATCGATTCCAACGCCGCAACGACACAGCTTTTATCGAATCGATCTCTGATATAATAAAGCACAATACACACCCACTCATAATTAAAGTAATAAGTCTCGTTCTCACCGACGATGGTTTGCACAATCCGCTTAGTCAGCCAGTGTGGGTACTAGAGGCAAGTGTTGTAACTGCGCCACTTGACTCGCCCGTGTCAACGCACCTACGCTTTGAATTCGATTGTCGTAGATTCAATCTAAAAAGCAACGTTTATCAGTGGAGTGAATGTTATGTAATATAAGTAGTATCTAGCTAGCAGGTTAAGCAGAGGGGAGCCGGGAACCTAAGTTCAGGTACTCCGTTACCATTAGTGCATTTACGTTTCCCGTTTCGTAGTATTTACTATAGTTTTATCGATTTGATTTGAATGTCGCATGTTAAACTTATCAAAAAAATATGAATAAAATATATCATATACCTACTAAGTGGGGAACGGAGTGTCTTAACACTAGGTTCCCTCTGCCTACCCTGCTGTGTGCGGGATACAGCGTGAAGCTAATTTAATTTAATTTAATTTTTACTATTGTTTCAGCTTGATAATACCAGATTTAGTGGCATGTATATAGATAATAAGATAACATAGAGCCTTGGCTGTGATTTTTTTCTATGGCAAACGAGTGTACGGGTCACCTGATACAGTGTGCATTAATAGTTTATGACAAAAATTTTAAATATACGAATTTATTTTTTTGTGGATTTAAATATATATTCATGTTAAAAATATTTTTCTTTTTAAATGATATAATTTAATAATATTAACATTATTATACATTTGCAAAATTTGACGGCACACTTTTGAAATTTGGCGGCACACAAAAGTGCCGCGGCACAGTGGTTGAGAATCACTGGTCCAAGCTATATTACGAAAAAGTTTCATCTGAATCAGTCCAGTAGTTTTTGCGTCAAACAAACATCCATTTTCACTAGTTTCCACATTTATAATATTAGTAGGATATTATTATTATATAATTTCAAAAAGTATAATTTAAATTTAAATAAAATATAATTTAAAATCCAAGTTTCAATAAAAAAATATTTATCATTTGCGTGTTGATCTAAATCATCACCAATACAAATTTATTCTAAAAAAAAATCCCATACCGAAAAGCAACATAATATTAAATTGACTACTGTACCTTAATACATTCACTATTCTGAAATCAAACTTGTTATCTTATTACAATGTGTAAATTCATTATTATGATAAAACGACGACTCCTTTTGAGGAGAACTAACATTTGCCTGCGATTTACTTTGTGAGAATAGCGAAAATGTTATAAGGTATCGGTTGTACAGAAAGGCTTTTAATAAAGTGGAAAACCTCAGTCACTTATTTCTCAGTTGTTTTTTTTTTACCATTTTGCTTAGTATGTAAAAATAACTATTAAAACATATGTATAAAAAAATATATGAGTGGTTTTTTTTTAGTTTATTAAAATAGGATGTAATGTTTAACAAACACTAAACAGTTTTAACCAATATTTAACTATAAGCTTATTATTGTATATCATAATTCCCCAAACGGTGCGCAGCGTTAAATTCCGCCATTCGAGACGCAATATCTCGAGAATTCATCGGAACGTAAAATACAGAAGTGTCTTAATAGAAACGAAGTGACTCCCAGACCACTCTGACTACCTTCCAGCTAGTATCGCAGGGTTAACAACAGCTTAATATCTCAAACAGTAATTTCACCAGTACTAGCTAACAATATACTTGATTAAGATATAACCATTTCAATATTCTAAATAACCTCTATATTACATGAGTCAATACTCGAGAGTAGCATTGTATAGCGGAAACACGTGGGCGCGCTAAATGATAAATGTTAATCTATAAATTTGGTAAATTAAATTTTAAATGATTTTTGACGTGAATTGCGTGTTTAAATAATATTATGTTGGTTCTCAATAAATTAAATGGAAATTTCATGATTTTTTTAATATTTATTCGTAGTTGCATAATAACAGGTATTTTTGTATTTTTTAACATTTTTTTAAAGTGTTGTTCCACACTTAGGAAAGAAAAATACTTAATAAGAATACTTTGGAAAACGTCGAAGAGGCGCGGGTTCAAATTTCACTACGTTCCAATTTTTATATAATACGTTTTCTTATTAAGTAGATCTTTTTGTATCTAAAAGGTATCGAACATAATATCTAATTAGGTGAAACTCTTATGATTATTAAAATTGAACAAGTACAATGTGTCACACATTTATTTTGTTTAAAGCATATTTATCCGATGTTTTCAAGATTCTTTTATATGCAATTTTATAATATATTTTTAATATGCATATGAAGATCACAAGCACAACAGAAACTACACGACGTAGAACGCTGAAATTTGGCATGTCGTTTCCTTGGTTTATAGGAGCACTAAGAAAAGATCCCCGAAATTCCTGTGGAACAGAAAAGCAAGATTACACCTATTGTTTCACGCAAACGGGGTCGCCGACTACTACTAGTCAGGAATAAGAAAAGGCGAATCTTATTTCAGGAAAGTGACCATACTATTGCTCCAGAAGTCCTATCTCATATGGGATTGGTATAGTTTTTCATAAAAATTGACTTTTTAATGAAAAACTTTTTTTAACCTGCCCCATGAAACAATTTCCATAATTGAAAAATTTATAAGGACCAAATAATCACATATACCATCCATGTTTTGTAAATATAACAACTGCCTGTTCATAGCCACCTCAGTTTTATTAACCGCTTTAGAGCGTACATCGTTAAATTTTAGTTCGTAGAATAGAAATAAATAAATTGTAAGTATCATAAAAAATAAGCAATCAAGAAGCCGCAGTGTTGGAACAATCACGACAACACCGTTTTAAATTTAGTTACGAGTATAAAAGTATCAGAATATATAATATTTTCATTTCTTCGTTCTGGCAATAAGGTTGAATTGGCGGAATTCAATGCCTCGGAAAATTCAGCGGTAAGTGGAGAACGGAGTCTTAACACTACGTTCCCTCTGCCTTCCCTACTCTGTGCGGGATACAGCGTGAAGCTAAAATATTTTGTTCTCTTTCTACTCGTTAAAAAGACGTGTTGGGTTTACAAAATCAATGATCGAGAAATAAAAAAAAGTATCATAAATATTATAAATTATTTATATCTCTTTATAGAGATATAAATAATTTATAATATTAAGGAGGCCGGTGATGGCGCAGGGGCATAAAGTGTCACTTTAAAACCGACTGGTTGTGGGTTCAATCCCCACTTGAGGAGGTGAAATATTTACTTAAATGTATGTTTCCATTTCTTCGTTCTGGTGTTGATGGAAAGCGCGGCGTTGAGTTCTGCCACTCGACACGCAATGCCTCCAGAATTCTTCAGAACGTAGGGAACGGAGTGACTTAACACTAGGTTCCCTCTGCCTACCCTGCTGTGTGCGGGATACAGCGTGAAGCTGATTTTATTTATTTTTTATTTCTTTATATGCAAAATAGATCACTTAAAACAACTATTTTAGTACAAATTAACATTATCCACCAAAATTGTATAAAGCATTGTTTCAACTATTATAAATTTGATAGAATAGTGACCTTTTCTACGAAGGTCGAGTGGAGATGGTTTCACAGTATTTTTAAAATAATCAAGGTTGTTCATGTAATGGTTGCGTGCATAACAAATATGAATTATACGCGTCTCGCTTATATTACTTTTTGTATTTTGTATCAGTGTGATGACTAAATTTGAAATTTTTATTTGCAAAATATCAGCAATAAAGTGATATTTCAGTAAAAAAAAAACAAATTTGACACTGTATTATGACTCTGTCACTATTTTTATCTTATTAAATCTGTATCTATCAATAAACTTGTATTTAAATAAAATACATATCTAGTATTACAAATACAATAAAATTATTAAATCTACTTTTATAAATCGAGGCCAGTTATGGCGTAATGATGCAACCGTGTGACTATAATCGCGACAGATTATGATTTCGATTACCACTCAAGGAAATAAAATATTTAATAATTTAATTTTTTCGCTCTGATGTCGAGGCTAAGCACGCCGTTGACTTCCGTCACTTAACATGCAATACCTACAGAATTCAGTGGAAAATGGGAAACGGAATATCTTAACACTATTTTCCCACAGCGGTTAGCTAAAAAAAGTTTAAAATACGACGCCATCTTGTCACGTGATCTGTCAAATCACGACATTTTTTTTCGGCAACCTAACAATACTGTTTTCTTTCTTATACAACATCTTACATTAGACATATAAATGTTATATTTAATAGAAACGACCACTGCAATAAAAAAAACGCATTAATCATTAATTTTAAACGGTTATTCGATAAAAACCGTTCAGTGGCGTCTCCATTATGATACAATAACTATTATATTAGATTTAAGTATTAATCGAGTCAAACGCTACTTTATGCAAATAGGCACCGTTCTACTTTACACTATGGTTTGCAAAAGTTCTGCAATCGCCCATGATTTACGTAAACTTTTGATTGATGGACAACTATTTTAAAATATATGTATTCGTGTTAACCCAAATATTGTAGTAAATCATAATAAAATCACGCTTCACTTTTTTTGAATCCCGCACACACAGCGTAGGCAGGGGGATCTAAGTGTTAATACACTCCATTCTTTATTTGCCGCCGAATTCCGAAAGCATTGCATGTTGAATGACGGAATTCACCGCTATCTTCAACACCAGATCAAAGGAAGGAAAATATAAATTTAACTAAATATTCAATTTCCTCGAGTGGGGTTCGAACCCACAACCAATCGCATTTACAATCACTTTTTGTGCCCACGTGCCACGATTGGCCTCAATCAAAATATTGTAGTAGCGAAATAAAATTTGATAATATTTCACATTTTATAGGCCGTTTTTAAGTATCTATTATAGTTTCGATGGACTACCCGACAAGGTTGATATTAACTAAACAGTTAATTTGTGTTATTAGACAACATTTCCAAACTTCATGATTCATCCACACTCATACAGATTTTTGTTTGTATGTATTTCATGTTGTAATGTTCTCGTTACTTCAAATTTTGCTCGACATGTGTTGATTAAATAAGAATTTGAACTAAAAAGTCGTGGGAATTCAGGTTGTTTACTTATTATAGATTTTTTTTGTGTCACCTACTTTTATTGTTTAAGCGTATAAAAATTTGTTTAAAATAATGTCGTACAAATAGGTATGCCTGTAAAAATATTAAAGATATCAACTACCAGCTTATTTTCCTAAATGGTCAAAATGGTCTCAAAGTTATAAGCTCAAAATTTCATCTTTTCAGAAAGTTATCCGTAAAAGGTAAAAGAGGAGGCGGAAAAAATAAATGTAAGGTGATAATGGACTTAAGAGATACAAAAAAACTTCTTTCGACAAAGAGTTTTTGAAGAAATTATAAAATGTATTTTTAACATTTCCTTAAGTGTTATTTCACACTTACGAACTGTAGTTTTTTCTAAATATTACCTAATTGCGCTTGCGCAACCCATAATAATTAACTGAATTAAATTTACAATTATTAATGTGACAATAACAGTTATTTTGAATATTTTTTAATAGAATGAATATTATAATATAAAAGTTGTTCCGGCTATAGTTTTTAACAATGTAAAATTGTTAAATTTGACTACTACAATCTGATAAAATAACAGATCGTTAACAGATAGAAAAATGTAACGGAGTGTCTTCACATTAGATTCTCTCCGCTTGCCCACTAAAAAACGGAGAATGCGTAAAGCTAACAAAAATACTGTTCGTACAAAGCTAGTGTGCGTCACTAGACTAAATATAAGAGGGAAAGGTGATTGACTGATCTATCAAAGCCCAGCTCAAACCACTAGACGAATCGATCTGGTATTTGGCACGAATATCTGAGGCTTATCTATAAAGTGACCAATTTGAGTATCGGTCAAAAATGTTATTAAATGAATTAAGTTTATTTTAAAATAATATATTATTAAATTATTATATTTTTCAATCGTGGTGCAGGGGCTCAAAGTGTAACTGTACAATCGACTGGTTGTGGGTTTGATCCCCACTCGAGGAGATGAAATATTTATTTAAATTTATATTTTCATTTCTTCGCTTTAGTGTCGATGCAAAGCGCGGCGTTGAGTTCCGCCACTCAACACGCTATGGCTCCAGAATGCGGCGGAAAGTGAGGAACGGAGTATCTTAACACTAGGTTCCCTCTGCCTACCCTGCTGTGTGCGGGATACAGCGTGAAGCTGATTAAATTATTTTTCAATATAGCAATTGGTAAGATTCTTATATAAAAATAAAAATCTGTATGAATCTCTTTTAGTCATAGTCAAGTAATTTTTGGTAATTAAAAATTTACTTTAAAATAATATGATGATTATTCTTGCAGTAATCACTTTATTTTATTATTATAATGTTAGGTTTTATAAAAAAGAGGGTAGTTAATAAATCAATAATTTTATAAAAGCGCAGATATTGTCAATATAAAGAGGAATTCCGCATACGGCATCGAGGGTAAACGTATAATACTACTGGTGAAGTAATAAAATAGAAGAGTGCATAAGTGAGTTTTATTGTTTTATTATTATAATGTAAAACTAACAATTAAAAATTAAAACAAATAATATTAAGAAAATTTTCTATTTCCATCTAAATAAAATATTTTTACGAGCTTCTAATAATAGAGCTATTTGTTCTAAACTTAACAAAACTAAAAATAAATAATTTATATTATGCAACATATAACCTCTAACGAAATTCACTAATAAATCGTAACAAACTTAAAAGAAATTTTTAAACATTTTTAAAATGTTACACTTAGGAAAGAAAAATACTTATTTAGAAAACGTATAAAAATTTGAACGTAGCGGGACTCGAACCCGCGCCTCCTGGAAACCGACCAGGCGCTCAGACCACTAAGCCATACATTTTCATCAAGCTACGTCGAAAATTTTACACGCTTGTTACAACTTATTTATGTTGTAACAAGCGGTTTCCAGGAGGCGCGGGTTCGAGTCCCGCTACGTTCAAACTTTTATACGTTTTCTAAATAAGTATTAAAAGAAATTTACTCTAAAAATCCAACGTAACAATCAATACACGAACTCCAAAAGAATGCTTCTAAGGCAACAATCAACTAAAGTGGTTCGTCCAATGTCACCGTAATTTAGGCAAATCGAATCTCGCAATAGAATAGCGTGAAGGTTGCATTGACTCACGATCTGTGACGTCATATAGTGATTACTATAATTGTCATCAGCATTAGGGCTGCCATTTGCATTTGTTGTTAAGAAATAAATATATTGCAATATGGTTTTTAATTAAATATATTTAGTGTATTAGAAGAAGAGGCCAGTCGTGGCGTAGGGACACAAAATGTGACTGAAAATCGACCTGTTGTGGGTTCGATCCCCACTTGAGGAGATGAAATATTTACGAAAATTTATATTTCCATTTCTTCGCCCTGGTGTCGATACAAAGTTTGGCGTTGAGTTCTGCCACTCAACACACAATGCCTCCAGAAATCGGCAGAAAGGGGGGAACGGAGTGTTTTAAGACTAGGTTCCCTCTACCTAACTTGCTGTGTGCGGGATACAACGTGAAGCTGATTTATTTTGATTTAGTGCATTAGAATTTGTTTATATTTATTTATTTATTTTAGATTTTTTGCTTTGTTTGTATTGTATGTTGTTACGTGGTGAAATGCAGCAAAAATTAACGCTTTTGTTGAATTAGATCCTTATTTTTTCTCTCCAAGGTAGATCTCGGTAGATCTCGATATTTGGTATTAGATTCAGCTTGAAACCTCCACGCCATCTGGAGAAAAAGGGTTTTGATAGACGAATAAACTTACAGACAGACAGCCAGACACACAGACAGAGAGACAGACAGCAAAGTAATTCTATAAAAGTTCCGTTTTTTTTTCTTTTGACATACGGAATCCTAAAAATAATAATCCATAATCTGTACAAGCTATAAAAAATTAAATGACAAACTTAGGTACCCACGTCTTATAAGAACTGTGTCACCATAATTTAGACTAATCGAATTTTGATTTCGAAGCGTGAAGGTTGCATCACCTGAATGTGCAATGTCATACATAATGATGAGTGAGATCCAGATATAGAGCTACACCTATTATTGATCATATTGCTATATATTTTCAATGTTTAGTTGTTTTTTTGGGTTCCGTACCTGAAACGGAACCCTTATAGTGGTCCACTTTGTGGTCCATCAGTAAAGACCATTTATATAGAGATCACGTGAGAATATTAAAATGAAATTGATTTTAAATATATATATTTTTTTACTTTAGGTCTACGATCTCTTGGTGCGCGGAAAAAGTAAAGCTTCTAACTTATATTTGGCACTGAATGATATCTTACAATATAAATGAATATCAATCAGAAAAATTAAAATTATATATATTTTATAGAAAAAATAATTTGAAATTTGTCTATGTAATTAATTTCATACAAAATGAGTTCATATAGGGAGTTCCTCATTGACCTACAATTATGAAATTTGGAGGAAATGTCTTAAATTTGTCTACATTTGTAGATTTTGCACGGATCCCTTGCTCTTGACTGATTTTCTTAAATAGCTTCGATCGATTTTTCTTTAAATAGAACCTAGGTTTAAGACTCTACGTTCCCCAATTTTTTGCACAATTTCGAAACCAGAGCGAAATGAAAATATTTCATTTACTCGCGTGGGGATCGAACCCATAAACGTCGCGCTTACAATGACACGGTTTTACAACTGCACCACGACGGTCTCAAGTATCTATGTAAGAGTGATTTACCTTTACGAAACCACGCGTTTATGATATTATTAATATTTATTATTATGGATACGTTTCTTAACAGCTTCTATTATGTCCTCAAAGACAATTAAATTATCCGCCTACATTCAGTATATCATTGATTTCTGATGATCTGATATGAAGAAGTATTAATAAATTAATTGTGAAATCATTTTAAAAAATTGCGTAACATTATTTTTTTTGTATAAATATATTTGCGTTCCTGATTTAAAATTCGTATGACAAAATCATAAAGATTTAATGAAATTATTGACGATGTAAGCTTTGACTACTTTTTTCAGCTTCACGCAGTAACCCGCACGCAGTAGGGTAGGGAACCTGGGAATCTCCAGGGTCCACTCCCGTTTACCGCTTTCCGCCGAATTTTCGAGAAATTTACGTATTGAGTGGCGGAACTCAACGTCGCGCTTTGCCTCGTTACCAGAAAAAGAAAATGACAACATTAAATATTTCTTTTCCTCGAATGATCATTGAACCCACAACCTGTTGCGTTTACAGTATAATAATAGTAAATCTCATCTTCAATCATTGATCTAACAAGTTAGTAGTGATAGTAAGCTGTGTTGCAAGCGCAATCACTACTTGCGGAAATACATTATTTTCATTTCTCCGCTGTGGACAAAAAGCAGGGTAGTGTTGCGCTCTCCGACATGTAATGTCTTGGATTAGGGCAGATTGAAGAATGGAGTGTCACTAATTTTATGCTGCCTGTCTCATATACGGAACACAGATTGAAAAAAATTACATAAATATAAAAAAAAATCTGCTTCACGCTGTATCCCGCACACAGCAGGGTTGCGTGAAGGCAGAAGGAACCTAGTATAAGACACTTCATTCCCCATTTTCTGCCGAATTCTGGAGGCATTGCGTGTTGAGTGGCAGAACTCAACGCCGCTCTTAGCCTCGACACCAGAGCGAAGAAATGGAAATATAAATTTATGTAAATATTTCTCCTCCTCGAATGGGGATCGAGCCCGCAACCAGTCGGTTTCATAGTCACCCTTCGTGCCCCTGCGCCACGACTGGCCTCAAAAATTATAATTTTAGGAAATGAAATGTACTGATTTTTCATAAGCATCTTAAAACACCTACAGACTTAGTCACAATAAAAAAAAATGCCGCTATTCTACTAAAACAACTTAGATTTATATTCACAAATCAACATCCAATATTATGGAAACGACTNATATAATTTCTTTAGGTGAGTTTCTCTGATAACGAGACAAAGCGTGGCGTTGAGTTCCGCCAGTCAAGATGTAATACCTCCAGAATTAGCCTAGTGGGGAAAGGCAGTGCCTTTATGGTAACGGAGTCTTAACATTAGGTTCCAAATTTCTCTTTGCTTAACCTACAGTCCGGGATACAACGGCAAGTTAAAAAAATATGAATAACTACTTTCATCACGTGAGCTTTTCGACGCCCATTTTTTACTTATAAATCTATATATCAAAAAATATTAACATTATAGTCAAAATATACAAATTTCGTAACCCTAAAAATGAACCTGTGACCTTGGAAGAACAAAAGTCATCAATTAATTGAAGTTGACAACAATTTAATGAGTTTCTTTTTATTTAAAACGTATTAAAAATATCACTTAACGATTTACGATTTAAACAAAAGGCTATTAACACTAGTAAGTACTAAAGGCCTGTATATAATAATTTAGTGTATTCGTAATAAATATTATTCTGTCATTATTTATTAAAAATTGAGGCCGGTTGTGGCGCAGGGACACAAAGTGTGACTGTTAACGCGACTGGTTGTGGGTTCGAGGTTCGTTCGTGAGGCCGTCGCGGCACCGTGATAAAAACATGCGACTGTAAAAGCGGCGGGTGTGGTTTCGATCTCATTCGGAGTATTGAAATATGTAATATTTCATTATAACAAATGAGATCGTTTTTTTTTTCATTTCTTCGCTGTGGTAGCTAAACAAAGCGCGGAGTTGAGCTACGCCACTCAACACACAATACCTTGAGATTTCAATGAGAAGTGGAGAATGGAAATGTTTTAATAAGAACGGAGTATATTAACACTAGGTTCCCCTGCCTACCCCTCTTTGCGGGATACATAGTAAAACTTTAAAAAAAAACAAGTAGCAAATAACACATTAAAATAAATTATTTAATAACGAACTCAGATGAACTACGACTACTGGCACATCGACCAGACCGCTGGTACTCGTATGGGAATCAAACCGGCGCCCGCTCTGACGACATTAAGGAAACCATAAATAACGTGAACTAATTGAATGGGGACTGGTTCCAAATTATTCACATCGGCGGCTCTTTTACGATACGTAATTAGCCAAATTTTATCTTGAAACGTCTTTATGGATTTATTGGAGCTTCGCGATTATGAAAGTAAAATATTAGTTTTGTTATCGAAAAAGATGTTAAAATATGTTTAGTGTATTCAATCTGAGAGAATCTGTTTTAGTAAAATCAAAATAAAAATCAGCTTCACGCTGTATCCCGCACACAGCAGGGTAGGCAGAGGGAACCTCGTGTTAAGACACTCCGTTCCCCACTTTCTGCCGAATTCTGGAGGCATTGCGTGTTGAGTGGCAGAACTCAACGCCGCGCTTAATCTCGACACCAGAGCGAAGAAATGGAAATATAAATTTAAGTAAACATAAATTTAGGTAAATATTTAATCTCCTAGTGTGGGGATCGAACCCACAACCATTCGGTTTTACAGTCACACCTCGTGCCGCTACGCCATGACTGGCCTGTAAAAAAGCATTATCCACATTTAGGTCTAAATTAAACTCGAATATTGTAAAAAGTAATTAATTCTGTGATTGGTTTTTCAACCCACAACCACCCAATCGTCACGTACAGTCACACACATGCCAACTGCGCCACAACGGTGTCAACCAACCGACCGATAGTTTTGCCGTTCATTTTTACGCAAATCTTCATTTAGTTAGAATGGCCTTCGCTTCGCTCTAATTACTCATAAAATGTAAAATGGCCACTAATTAGAGAGGACAGTAATTTATGTTCTCAACTTTAAAATCAATCATTTTTAGTCAATCCCACTACATTGTGTCATTTGTTATAGACTGAGATGTATGAATAAATATGTGTAATATGAAGTCCGGGGGAAGTAAAGGCTTTACATAAGCCTTTAATAAGGGTAAAAAACATCAATCAATCAATCAATCAAAAACACTTTATTGCACAGAAATAACATATAAATGAACATATAAACATGTAAAAATACGAGCATTTTTACTTCAACGAGCGTGGATTTTCTGAACCTTTAGTTGGCGTTACCTCTGAAAGTCCCCCTTTCAAGTTAATAAGTACGTATACCATCTTAACTACATATTAGATTAATAATCGTCAAATTTTTTGCTAAAATGACATAGGTCTGGGTGCCCTGGGATCTTAAACTATTATATAATTATTAATTCGTCATGCTTACGGTCCATTCCTGTATTAGATGCATGACATTTTTGTAGTGGAAAATCAAGTCATTTACATTTAATTGTCATCAGGTGTACGATGTGATGACGTTTTGAATAAATATTCACAATGACAATGTATGTATGTATGTTTGCGCGTCATTTTCAAAGAATATATAAAGATAATAATAATAGTTATTAATAATAGTATTATTGTTGTATGGTTTGTTAGTCTGTGTATTTTATTATGTTATAAATATATATATATGTATTTAAATATATTAATAGATTTTTTTTGCGTCACTTTGTATCGCGTCCATAGCAGAGTAGGCAGAAGGAGCCTTGTGTTAAGATACTTAGGGAACGGTCTCCATTTTCCTCCAAATAGTGGCGGAACTCAATCCCGCATTTAGCCTCGACACCAGAGCGAAGAAATGAAATATATTTCATTTTCTAAAGTGAGAATCGAACCCATAATCTGTCGCGTTTACACTTTGTGCCGCGACTGGCTTCTGGTTCTTCACCATCCACCTACTTAAAATTAAGGCAAGTTTCTTTTGGCCCTAAAAGTTATATGTTTTGAATAAATATTCACTTTTAGTACATTTATTTTCTTTTTTTTTATTCTTTTTTCTATAAATGTTGTTTGTACAAATAAAGTATAATAAATAAAATACTTAGGAAAGATCAATGAATCAACTTGCGTAGTGCGATAATATGAATGGAACAAGCAATCACGATATCTTAAAACATGACGTGAAATGAGATATTGGCTATATAGCGTAATAATTCTTAGATATAATTTGTATAATATTTTAATTTATAGAAAACTGTTAAGAAAATATTTATAAGTTAGTTTTAGTTGTTTTTTTGCATAGAAATATATAATTAAAATATATTTTTAAGTTACATTTTCGCGTATAAAAATGGATAGATATATGAAATATATATTCTGAATTCTAAAATTAACTAATCTTGATGCTTATATGCTTTATATATATATATAAATATATATAAATATTTAATTATTACATTTTGTAACTTATACAGCTTTTCGTAAGGAAAGATCAATTTTTTCAATTACCAAAAGTACATCAAGTAATTCTTATTCATAGTACATTATCATGTGATGTAAAACGACGCCTGGTTCCATCAATCACTTTCCATCAAGCGGCAGCTTGTACAAGACTAGAAATATATTAAAAATACTTAAGAAACAAAAGCCTATTGTTGTGAAAATGCCACGTTACATATTTGTAAGGCGGTATTTTCATTTTTCTTTAAGAGATTCGTATGTATGTATAAGAATATAATAAAAATAAAACATCTTCACGTTTTATCCCACACAGCAAGGTAGCTGCAACAGTGTTAAGACACTGCGTTTCTTATTTACTGCCAAATTTTGAGGCAATGTATGTTCAGTGGTGGAACTCAAAAACGTATTTCATCTACTAGAGCGTATCTAAATCACTAAGTTTTGTCTGATTATAATTTTAATTCTTTTTAAGGTTCCGTACCCAAAGGGTAAAATGGGACTTCAAAAAAGCCTCACAAATTCATGTATAAATAAAAAAATATACTTATCTATACTTATAATAAATCTGTAGAAAAGTCGTTTCTGTACATTGAAAATATTTAAAAAAAAATTAGCCAGGGTGTTAAAGGATAATTAACAGAATCCATTTCCAACATTTTTGGAATTTTTGTCTGTTTGTCTGTTTGTCTGTTT
>JAAIXJ010000016.1:525116-777188 GCA_013403705.1 Heliconius hermathena | reverse complement strand
CGCTCTGGTGTCGAGGTTAAGCGCGGCGTTGAGTTCTGCCACTCAACACGCAATGCCTCCAGAATTCGGCAGAAAGTGGGGAACGGAGTGTCTTAACACTAGGTTCCCTCTGCCTACCCTGCTGTGTGCGGGATACAGCGTGAAGCTAATTTAATTTAATAATTAAATTAAAATCCGCTTCACGCAGTATCCCGCACACAGCAGGATAGGCAGAGGGAACCTAGTGTTGAGGCACTCCGTTCCTCACTTTCCACTGAGTTCTGGAGGCATTGCGTGTTGAGTGGCGGAACTAAGCGCTGCGCTTTGCCCCGACACTAGAGCGAATAAATGAAAATATAAATGTAAATAAACATTTGATTTCTTCTAGTGGGGATCGAACCCACAACCAGTCGATTTTACAGTCACATTTTGTGCCCCTGCGCGCTTGTTTGATAAAATGATAATTTTATTTATTGTTTTAGTTTCACACTGTACCTATGTATAGCATATAGATTCGCTCAATCTAGTGTTAAGGCAGAACACTCTGTGCTCCACTTCCCGCTTAATTTTCTGAATATTGCATGTTGAATGACGGATCTTAACGCCGCAATTTCAAACATTACAATGTCCGATAATTATTTTATTTGCAACTTTACGCTGTATCCCGCATGTAGAGGGAACCTAGTGTTAAGACTCCGCTCCTCATTTTTCACCGAATTCTGGAGGCATATATAACAAAAATCTGCTGAAATTTAATAAATAATAATTTTTTTACTCGAGAAAGAATTTAATTATCAATCGATTTTAACAATATTATCCTCAAAGGTGGTTTTTCAAACAACAATTATATATCAATATTACCACAGTACGAATATGACATAAGCATGAACCAGGATATCAAAAACTAGTTAGTTATATGTACGTGGCTGAGATGACCATTCACAATTAAATATAGGCGAAGAGAACATAATAATTTTATACGATCTCTGATACGTGATTAAGTGTATTTATTTATTGATTACAAAAGTACGTAGAGTCGGGTGGTGTATTATAGTCATTTTCCAATTTTGATAAGGAAAGATAGGAGGCCTGTAAAATCTACTGGTTGTGGGTTCTGTCCCCATTCGAGGAAAGGAAATATTTATTTAAATTTATATTTTCATTTCTTCGCTCTGGTGTCGAGGCAAAGCGCGGCGTTGAGTTCCACCACTCAACACGCAATGCATCCAGAATTTGGCGAAAAGTGGGGAACGGATTGTCTTAATATTAGGTTCTTTCTGCCTAAAATGCTGTGTGCGGGATACAGCGTGAATCTGATTTGTTTTGATTTGATAAGAAAAGGCGCGGTGTTAAGTTGAAATTTAAGAAATAGCGATATATTTCAGAATACAAAGATAAATGCAGCCAAAAAATAAAGACAACTATCTTCTTTTATACTAGATGTTAGGATAAGGATAATAAAACACAATTAAGCGTGATAGCTTTAAAAAAAACCACTCAAAAACGTTCTCAGCATTTTTTTCTTGTTTTATTGTTTTGCTTTTTTAAGCTGTCACGCTGTATCCCGCTTATATTAATTGAAAGCGTGTCTGCTGAGTGGCAAAACTCAACGACGCGGTTTATGTTGTTATCGGAACGAGAAAATAATATCAAACGATTCCCACGAATGGGGATCGAACCTACAACCGTCATGCTTACAGTCAGTTAAGCCGCTTACTAATTAAATTTCTATTAAAATATATCAAATTATACATAGATTTCATTACAATTATTACAGGAAATAATTCTATACAACAGTATAGAATAGAAACCTGTACGACAAGTGGGATTGTATAGGTACCTATATACTCCGCGGGCTACTGTGGGAACTGGGCCGGGCGGTCTTTATTCTATTTTGACACGGTGGCGCCGAACGAGAATATTTTGTGGTACAAGTGCATTTTAGCATTTGAATATTATTTAGTTTATAGTTTTTTACCTTTCTTTTAGTGTCTCACTGTATCCCGCATATAGTACTGTAGGTAGAGCTAACATAGTGTAAAAAAAAATTATCTTATACCTCCCCAAATTTTCAAGACATTGGGCATTGACCGGTAGGAATCAACGCCGCGTTTTGTCATGGTACATGAGCGAGGAAATAAAATATGTCTCCGAGTGGGAATCTAACCCATAATCACGCATAATCACGATACGCAAACCCATAATCACTATACGCAAACAAAATTATATTTAAATTGAATTTTTATACATAATTTATTGCAATTGAAAAAGAGCAAATTCGTTTATAAACAATATTCCACTTCCCAGAACTATATTTAAATTTACGTTAAAACTAAACCAAAGGATCCGAATTTAGGAGGCATTCCATATGTAGTAGCGGAACTCAACGCTGTATATATTAAAAATCACTTAACATATTAACGCTACAGCCTATAACTAAGGATCGTCAACCATTGAACAACATGACATCTCCTGTAATTAGAAAGAAGACCCCATCCGGACATAATACGTGATTCAATTTTATTTTAATGACTCGTCTAATATACTGGCCTGGTCCGGTCTGGTCTGGTCTGGTCTGGGAGACAATCGATATTAGATCGATTCCTGATTAAGCCCCACAAAGAGATCGTCATACTCTTATACTATTAAATGGACAAGGTCGAAGAACTTTTGGTGGGTGGAAATGAGCTTTTCTAATTAAATCTGTGTTGATAGAATTTTTGTTTATTCTTTATTTTGTGATTTTTATTGGATTATATTTGGATATAACTCGCTATAGTATAGTCTTTATAAACGTGGTAGTTGTGGGTTCGATTTCTACTTGGGGAAATTAATTCGTTTTGTTGTGGTGCAGCGGCAGTGACCGTTGTGATTCGTTTACCACTTGGGGAAATAAAATATTTTCTTTACGCTGCTTTGGTAAAACGATAAAGGGGTACTTCTGAGCTATAATAAACAAAAAAAAACATAATTTTCCTTGACACAATACAAATCTGTATCAAGAACATCCATATAATAACTATTTTAATAAGCACCATCGTCATCTAGATAGCAATCTGTAACGTCGCAGTACACGATACCGTACCGTGTCATTTGTGACTAGGAGATCACGCACGGATCGCGAATAGAATGAAATAGAAAAAAAATAACGAAATCGATATTTTTAGACTGTGTTCTAAGAATATTTATTAATCTTTTAATAAAAAATGTACTTGTTTAGTAGATAAGCTTTTCTTTTTACAGCTGTATGCCGTATAGAGTGGTAGACTGCGCTGTGTGCGTGATTTCATCTCCCTGAGCGGTAATCGAATCCACAACCGTTGTTTACACTCGTGTGCATGTACCACAGCGCCACGGCTTCTTCTTAGCTTTTATAAAATATAAAAAAAGTTAAGGATTATACTAGCACGATGAAGAGAGAATCTCATATGAAGACATGCCGCAATTTGTACTATTTTCACCATTATACCAGATAACCGTAGTAGGTGTCTTATGCTGCATTGTTAGTCATCAATAATCAAATATCTTGTATACGTATATATAAGTATTTATTAGTTCCTACATACATGGCAATATCTCAGAAAATAAAAAAGTATAATTTTATATACAAAACAACTTCATCTTCTTATACCACAAATTTCACGAAGTGAGTGTAGAAAAAGAATGGAAAAAAAATTAAATCATCGTTTTAAAATGTTAAAATTAAAGTGTAAAAAACAAAACGTACACCTCGGAATTGAACCCGCGACTTACAATGCTAAACTAACGCTAACTATACATATATATTCGTAAATCACAAAAATAATCACAACCATTTTTATATTAGTTACAGATAAACACCATCGTTATTGTATTCAGCGTTGATTCGGTATTATTGGCTAGTACCACCAGTAGATGTCGTGTCGGGGACTTAATTGTTTCTTTTTTGTGCTACGAAATAGGTAAGACGCGAATAATATGTGGTTAATGTCGTTTTCAATTCCAGTTTATGGAATTCTTATGGTGTTATTTTACATATACTTTCCATTTTCATTAAAAAAACAGAGGAAGAGGCCAGTCGTGGCGCAGCGGCACAAAGTGTGACTGTAAAACCGACTGGTGGGTTTGATCCCCACTCGAGAATATACGCACTAAATTTATATTTCCATTTCTTCGCTCTGGTGTCTCTCGTGCTGGCGTGAGTTCTGCCACTCAACACGCAACGCCTCCAGAATTCGGCAGAAAGTGGGGAACGGAGTGTCTTAACACTAGGATCCCTCTGCCTACCCTGCTGTGTGCAGGATTTATTTAAAAATATATAGATATATATCCAAATCTGTAGTGAAGTATAAAAATGTGAAGGCTATGTATTACATATTTTAGTTACCTATATGGAATCTACGAATATACTGTTTATCTCTAAATAATAGATAGGTACCATATAAAGGTATGTTTTTTTTTTCAGATTCACGCTTTCTTTCGTGTGGCAGGGTACTTAGAGAGTACCTAGTGTCTAACCACTTCGTTCTTCGTCTGGATTAAAGACTTTAGGTGTTGAATAGCAACACCACGCCTTGTTATTCCAGAATGGGAAAGTCAAAATAATACATTTCCGGTTGAGGATCGAGTGACCATCGAATTTACAGTCGGACGCTGTCCCACTGTACCACATCAGTCTCTTCATAATAAATTGTTAGTACAATTAAAATAAATAACATATGAATTAAATTGAATATTTTTTACCTGATCGTACCTATCAACCGTTTTTTTATAATGTCAATTTTTCAATCATTACAAAATTTTGCATATTAGATGACAGTTCCCGAGGCCATATTAGACTGATTTATCGCTTTATTCGCTATCTCTGAAAGGATCCCACTTTCAAGCCAGTAAGTACGCATACTGTCTTAAATATATATTAGACTAATAATACTCAATATTTTAGCTTTGCTACAATGAATTAAGTCTGGGGGCCTTGGGATCTTGGGCTATATTTTATGCTTTTAGACTAAAGAAATTAATATCCTCTAGTTTGAACTTTTTTGTTTAAACCATGTACTTTGAGTATTTAAATAAATATCAATTAACTTAATTACAATAAATTTTAAAAAAATCAATTAACTTAATTACAATAAATTTTAAAAAAAGCTGTTGGAGAAAACTTGAACTATCAATACTTCTAATATATGTACTTTGTTGCACAATAACATGTAAAACGGAATTAAATATTTTTTTTAAATTATTTTTATTATTAAATTATTTTTTTCGTTTCTCGTTGGAATTTATATAAAATCCTCTTTGAGTGTTCAGCTTCACGCTGTATCCCGCACACTGCAGGGTAGGCAGAGGGAACCTAATGTTAAGACACTCCGTTCCCCACTTTCTGCCGAATTCTGGAGGCATTGTATGTTGAGTGGCAGAACTCAATTTCCGCGTTTGTCCTCGACACCAGAGCGAAAAAATGGAAATATAAATTTAAGCAAATATTTCATCTCCTCGAGTGGGGATCGAACCCACAACCAGTCGGTTTTACAATCACACCTTGCGCCCCTGCGCCACGACTAGCCAATTGTTCTCCTAGACTCCCTGATCTATCTTTATGCAAAATGAGATAAAATAAGTAATTTCGTTTGTAGGTTGTCTGTCAGTCAATCGTTAACAGAAGTGCTTTATATAATATATAGATTACGAATATAAATAACGTGATAAATTTCCATATAAATCCTCTGTAGTCACCATAAAAAAAATCAATCATTTTTTTTTTTCCAGTACTGTTCTACAGCAAATTATTATAAAATGTTATATAAAGAAGTCGTTATTTTTGACACAGACTCTCGATTTGAGTATTAAATATAATAGAGGACACCCGCTGGCCGTGCCATGTTAGATTGATAGATGATACGAAAGCTGTTTTCGGTCAACTTTTTTGATGGGATTTTAAGTGGAAATTATCTCTTGTACACCGTATTGGAGATTAAAGTTCATTTGAGAGTTAATAACGAGATCAGATATGAATGTATTATAGTGAAAATTAAAGTTTTGTAGCGCAAATAAGTTATTTTTTGCAGCTTCGCTTTTTATTGTTTTTAAATGTAGGCGAAGGAACCTTGCGTTAAGATATTCCGTTTCCTATTTATTGCCAATTTTCATGACATTAAGTGTTGAATGGGGGAACTTAACGCCGCGCTTTGTCTATTAGGCGATGAAAATTAAAATAGTTTTAGCTTAGTTATGACAGTTGTGACACAGTGGCATTGTAAAATTATCATTAAATTATGGTTTGTGTGGTGCAGGGGCACAGGTGAACGAATGTAAATAGTCACAGGTTGTGAGTTGGATTCCCACTCGGGAAAATAAAATATTTTATATTTTCATTTCCTAGATCTAGTAAAAGCGTGGCGTTAGGTTACGCTACCCAACACGGAACACCTCCAGAATTTGGCGAAAAGTGGTAAATGGAAGTATCTTAATGGAACGGGAGTGTCTTCTTAACACTTGGTTCCCAGGTCTCTGCCGACCCTGCCATGTGCGATATACAGCGTGAATCTAAAAAAAATATATACAGGAAAATTACGAATTTGGAAAATCATATTAGAAATAGGGAAACAGACTACGTGACTAGCGATGACACATACAACCTATCCAAGTGACATTTGCACTATTTGAAGGAAAAATGTTGTAAAGTGACACCATCGTGAAGAGGACATGGATGAGTCCCCATGGTACTTGTGGTTACGAAACTCACTTAGAGACATTTTAATGCTTAAATCATTTTTTCCTTGATTTCTTCATATAAGATAGATATATAGAATTTAAATTCGTTTTACTAAAGTTTCGTTTCCAAAATATTTAATATTTTATGTGGGTATATAAAACTGTAAGACTGATGTACTCTGATATAGAGCATAACCGAATATTAAATAAATAATTTTTGTTTAAATAAATTAAGAAAGGAAAAATTTTACCTTAAGGCAGTGAAAAAAGGGTCGATATGTGTGTGAGATAATATCATTCTCAAAGTAAAAGGAAAGTAATTGTTTATTTTTTCCAAAAAATAAAAAGTTTTATGATTTTTTTGGATTGTACGTTACCGTAAATCGATTGAATGTGTGACTTTTTCTATGAAAAAATACCTCTTGAGAAAATCGAAACTATCACGAACAAAGACACGAACGGAAATTAAGTATAAAATAGAAGAGAAATGTGTTTGAAATACTAAGATAGGAAATTAAAAAATATTTAATATTTTTATTTTTTCGAAAAAATAAAAATATTAAATAAAATAAAATAGGCAAAGCGCACGATGAAATACGAGACTCAGCACGTAAAATCGTCCAGAATTCGTCGGAAAGATGAGAACGGAAGTGATTTAAATAAGTCGGAGTGTTTTAGCACTAGGTGTGGAATACAGCGTGAAGTTAAAAAAATACTAAGATAGTCTCAAAGTTATATTGACGAACTAAAATGATAAACTAAAAATTTGTAAATTAACTTTTAAAGAAGTGATGTGTATAAAATAAAACAACGTTATATAATCCAATTATATTTAAAATTGAAATACCTAACTTAATTGATATTACATTTTTAAAAACGTAACAAAAAATCGAAGGCGCCGTTTTTTCAGCCGATGTTGACCAAAACTGGTATAGTTAGAAAACGATGATTGTAATAATACTACTACTAATAGTAACTAACTAATACTAGAACATTTTTCGAAGATGTCTCTCTCTCTTCTCTTCCTCTCCGCGGTTAGTGGTCCGTTATATAATAATTATAATTTTTAAGGTCAGTTTTTGAGGCCAGTCGTGGCGCAGGGGCACAAGGTGTGACCGCAAAATCGACTGGTTGTGGGTTCGATCCCCAATCGAGGAAATGAAATATTTACTTACATTTATATTTTCATTTCTTCGCTCTGGTGTCGAGGAAAAGTGCGGCGTTGAGTTCCGCCACTCAACACGCAATGCCTCCAGAATTTGGCAGAAAGTGGGGAACGGAGTGTCTTAACACTAGGTTCCCTCTGCCTACCCTGCTGTGTGCGGGATACAGCGTGACAACCTAGTGTTAAGACACTCCGTTCCCCACTTTCTGCCGAATTCTGGAGGCATTGCGTGTTGAGTGGCAGAACTCAACGCCGCGCTTAACCTCGACACCAGAGCGAAGAAATGGAAATATAAATTTAAGTAAATATTTCATCTCCTCGAGTGGGGATCGAACCCACAACCAGTCGGTTTTGCAGTCACACCTCGTGCCGCTGCGCCACGACCGGCCTCATCTTATGTAAAATTTATATGAAATCATATATATCTCATGGATAACCTTATCAGAAATGGACCAGTTGAAAGGGGACCACAAGGGAAGCACCAGCTTTCAAATAAAAAAAAATCAATGAAATCGATTCACTCTGCCAAAAGTTCTGTAGTAATAAACATTAAAAATAAAATCGAATTGATAGCCACCTTCTTTTACAGAAGTCGGTTTAAAAGACATCTCAATCTTAACTACTAATTTCTTTCTAAAACCATTTATTTACGCTTAATAATAATTAAAAGAACAACTCTTCAAATGCTACCAATAACAATACGGAAATATCTAAAAACGATATCGAACAAGACATATTATGCACAATGTATGTACGTACATACATTTTAATTATTCAAAATCGGTAAACACGAATTTTAATCTATAAGTGCCAACTAAACCTAATTGATAGGAAGCCATTTTACAATATAACTGGTAATAAAACATTAAATACTCTAAAACGAGGAATAAACGTGACATTGTTATAGCGAAGTCATGAAGCCAATTAAACACCTGTCCGACATCGTATGTGCATTTGATTATTTTAAATACCTATTTTTGTATGTGGAGAGGCTGAGAAATCGTTTTAGTAATAAAGATGAATACATACAACTTCACGCTGTATGCCGAAAGGAGTAGTAGGCGTAGTGTCAAGACACTCCGATCCCTACTTTCCGACGAATACAGGAGTCATAGCGTTTTGAGTGGCGGAACTGAATGTTGTGCTTTGCCTTGACACGATATTTTTTACAAAAATTCAAATTTCTGTGGGTAAATGGATAAACAGAAAAGAAACAGGCTTGAGGCCGTCGTCGCGCAAAATTTATGAATATTTTCGGTTCTTCGCTCTGGTACCAAGGCAAAATCAAATCGCGGCGTCGAGTTCCGCCACTCAACATATTTTTTGATTAGAAAATTTGGATTTAAGAAATAAATTATTATTCGTTGGAATGAATTATTGCCCCGTCTGATAATACAAAACATGGCGTTGGGTTCCGCAGCTCTACGCATATTTTCTCGGGAATGAGCGCAAACTAAAGGACAAAGTATAGTGACACTATGTTCTTTCTGCTTTACGGAATAATCTTAAAAGACGTACCCAAGTGAGTTTCGAATCCAATGCTATAGAGTCCATACTCACGCCATATATGTATATATATTTACATTTTTTTAAATTATTTTCTACGCTTAGCATTAATTTTACATTAAAAAAATAAATCAGTTCGCACATAGCAGGGTAGACAGAGGGAACCTAGTGTTAAGACACTCCGTTCCCCACTTTCCGCCGAGTTCTCGAGGCATTGCGTGTTGAATGGCGGACCTCAATGCCGCGCTTTTCCTCGACACCAGAATAAATATTTCACTTCCTCGAGTGGGGATCCAAACCGACAACAGTCGATTTTACAGTCACACTTTGTGCCGCTGCGCCACGACTGAATTTTACATTTACTTTAGAATAAGAAATATCAGCAATAATTTTACAATAACTAAACAAAGTACCTTACAATTTTATGCAAAAAAAAAACAACAGTGTATAAGGGATTTTTTTAATTAGGTATATCTACCTTAAAGATAAACTCATACTATTTATAGGAAATCATATTAATTATGTTAATCGATACGTAGATACTATATGGTATTATTGTAATTGTTTCCCGTCGGAGAAAAAAACACTTTTTTATGACGTAGTATGTATGTACATCTGGAAAATACATTATAACGAAATAGAAGCGAGTGTTGCGTGCTTTATTAAATAAATCAAAAATATATCAGTTTCACCCTGTATCCCGCACACAGCAGGTTAAGCAGAGGGAACCTAGTGTTGAGACACTAATTTTTCCACGTGGAAGAATTCCGCCGCGCTTTGCCTCGACACCAGAGCAAAAAAAATGGAAATATAAATTTAAATAAATATTTCATCTCCCCGAGTGAGGATAAACCCCAAAACCAGTCCGTTTTACCGTCACACTTTATGTCCCTGCACCAAGACTATTTACGATTTATTGTATGTTTTAATTGTGGGTTCGAATCAAATTGTAAGTAAAGTAACAGTAAAGATATTCCCTCGGCTTATTAAGGTCACCGTGGAGGACTGTGTCTTAATGTAATTGTGGTAGGTTGTGGGTTCCATCGCCATTCAAGGCAATGAAATTATTTATTTTTTATTTTTCTCGGTCTAGAAGGACATTGCACAGACGGCGTTGGGTTCCGCCATTCAATACCCTATGGATCAAATTTTGAAGTAAAGCGGAGAGTAGAGTGATGTATTACAATCTATCTATATATTGTTCATCACGCGTAAAAAAATAACTTTTTACCATAACATGACGTTATACATCTAAGAAAAACTACGTAATAATGTAAATAAACAGGTTTCCAGATACCATCTCATCCATTCACATTCATATCCACACAGATATCGGAACCAAGGGTACTCCGCGTAATCTTAAAATCTCTTTGAATAATGATAATCGTGAGGCTTCTGATGCTGCGATCTCAATTCTCACGCGATGATGTACTTATTACCGGTAATCGACGGTAATAATTACCAGTATTACTCATTTTTCGTGATATCATGTCCAATGACGCCGGTCCCGTATGGTAATCGCGTCGTGCCGAACATCTCATAATAATTTTTGCGCAAATGAACGTTTAAAATGTGACTAATCGGAGATTTGTTTCCATTGATGGGATTGTAATTATGTATAGAGTGTTTAATATATGTGTAATTATTTCATTTAAATGCTTTAAAAGGTCAATTCTTTTGTTTAAATATATTTGATCGTCTCGATATCTGCTTATAATTTGGAAAAAGGCTCTTCAGTCTGATAAAGCTGAGTATGGCGTCCAAGAATTAGGCAGAGAGTGTGTGTAGCGAGAAATGTGCAGATAAAATAATATTATATTTAATATATATGGCTTAACCTTTACTAATATTGTTATTTAGTAGATAGAGAGAGAGTATAATAGTAATATTTATGTTTATAGATTGTCAAATCAAAGCTATTTATTACTAAGGTTCAGTGTGTCAGTTCGTCTGTTTGTATATCTGTCCGTTAGGCTGTATCTCATTAAATGTGATAGTTACACAGTTCTGTTGTCGCTATAAAAACAAATACTAAAAAACAGAATAAAATAAATATTTAAGTGAGTTTTCACTGTTTTTTAGACAATTGTACATTCTCCACGGCTGATTTCGTCTCACTCTTGCCCATTTTTTTACTTAAAGACATTTTATTATATAATAGAGTCAAATTTATCAAATTCACTAAGATAAACATTAAATGTGGAAACATATAACCTACCGAGTCTCGATATAGTAAATAGGATTATGTTAAGCATTATTACCTGTCACAAGCAGTTTCTACGTACATTATATATGTATCTATGTATGTATAGTGTACATGGCGAATCTAATCTCTGCAACGCTAATGTAGGTAATAGGCTTACAAAATGTTCTCACGAAATATGAAAATGGTATACTAGGGATGTGATATTAATAACAGCTGTTTTTTTTTGTCTGCAAATAGCAGAGGGAACCTAGTGTTAAATTACTCTGTCTCCCTTGTTGCACACTTTTTCTGAAATTCTAGCATTTCTCAATTTCTGTGTTCCAGAGCGTAAACGTGTGTAAATAAGTTAATAAGCATTCTACCGAGTAGAAATCGAACTCCCAACCAAGTTTACGGTCGAATACTGCGCCACGACGGCCTCATCATAATTTACCTATTAGTTTAATCAAATATTTTCACATTGCTAACAAAATCTATTGAAATCAAAGTGGAAAAGACATTTTACACCTATAACATATGCACCAAACTTTTGGGGTGATATGTCCAAATCCGTACATAAATAATGCGGTGTCCGTCCATCGCGTAATCGCGGGCCCTTGAGATTTAACACTTTCCTAGTTTGTCCTTGCTTTTGGTTCGTATACTGCAATTTGTATGTATTGGTACATGTTAAAATAAATAAATAAATCAGCTTCACGCTGCATCCCGCATACAGCAGGGTAGGCAGAGGGAACCTAGTGTTAAGACACTCCGTTCCCCACTTTCTGCCGAATTCTGGAGGCATTGCGTGTTGAGTGGCAGAACTCAACGCCGCGCTTTGGCTCGACACCAAAGCGAAGAAACGGAAGTATAAATTTAAGTAAATATTTGTTGAGTGGCAGACCTCAACGCCGCGCTTTGCCTCGACACCAGAGCGAAGAATAAATTTAAGTAAATATTTCATCTCCTCGAGTGGGGATCGAACCCACAACCAGTCGGTTTTACAGTCTCACTTTGTGCCCCTGCGCCACGACTGGCCTCCATGATGGTACTATTATGGTGTAATGATGGAATTAACTAAAAAAAAATAGTACATAAATCCACACTCTAATTTCACAATATTTATTCAACTGCAGTAACAGGAAGGTAATGTTTCTTAGACAGGTATTGAGTGTTATGTGGTGGCAAGTGATTCGAAAATATATAAAGTAGATATCTAATAAAAATAAAAAATCATAATAAATCTAATGTTTTGTTTAAAATTTTTCTGAAATCTTCTATTTTTCCAAAAATATTGTATATTTAAAATCAAATATACAACTAGGTACAACTGATGGATAGTAGCAATATATCTAAGTGTCCATTGTACACAAACCGCACTATAATAAAAAAAGCAAGCCGCAATGGATCGCGATAATATGGAGATGTATCAAAGACAGGTGTTTTATTCAGTAGTTGGGGATCCTGATTTATTTATTGCTATCTCGTGTACCCCTTTGCTGCACTAGCCTAGATTGCTTGAAATTATTCTTATTTGTCTTCTACATATGTATGTTCTATAGTTGAATATTGAATTGGTAGTATTGTAGAATTTTGCTATTATTACATTATATATAGCTTCACGCTGTTTCCCACATATACCTAGCAGGATAGGCTCTCCGTTCCGTAATTTTCGCCAATTTTTTCGAGACATTGCGTGTTGAGTGGCGGAACCCAACGTCGGGATTTTGCCTTGGTGCTAGAGTGAAATGAAAATATGAAAAAATTATAAACCATTCAACCGAGTGGAAATCAAACCCACAATCGTTACAGTTACATATTTGTGCCACTGCGCCTTAGCCGTCTTGACGGTTAGTTAAAATCATCGTATTTGGAAATTATCATTGATAACTCAAATGACTTTTTACAGTGGTCTCAGATTCAAATCAATTGAAAGTGATGAAATGTAATAAAATAGGAAAAGTTCAACCATTCAACACGGAATGCCTCGAACATTCGGCCGAAAGTGGGGAACGGAATGTCTTAACACTAAGTTCACTTAGCCTACCCTGCTATATGCGGGATATAGCGTGAAGATGACAAAAATGACTTTAACTACATAATTAAATAGTAGCCGCGACATTGATAAGTTTAATTAAATTGTAACAATAATTTATTTTGAGTCGAACCGTCGTCGAGACGCAGCGGCACAGCGTCCGACTGTAAGCGATTGTGGGTTCGATTCTCCCTCCGGAAAATGAGTCATTTCTTATTTCTGATAACAAAAGAATGCGCGTCGATAAGTTTCAAGACGCAGTGAGTTGAAAATAGGGCGGAAAATGGGGACATATTTTCTTGACTAAACATTGAATCTGCCAATTCAATAATATAAGCAATATGAGGGATACATCGTAAAGCTGTAAAAAATGTCCTACTAATGATATAAATGGAATAGTTTGTAAGAGTGCATGTTTGTTCCATTTACACGCAAAAACTACTGAACAGATTTAGTTGAAATTTTACAATAATATAGCTTATATGTACATCAGAATAACAAATATGCTACAATTTATAAAATGAATTTGTTTAATTTTATAAGCAGGCGAAGTCGCGTTTCGAAAGCCTGTATAATATAAAACTATACACAAAATTAATTATTAAATAATACGACTCATATTAAATCCGACGCATGTTTTGTACCTATGTGAAGCAATATAGTAATAGTTTCCAGTACAAAATGTGCATCGCCACAGTTCGAGCGTACCTATATAGTATGTGATACCAAAATGTTATTACCTTCGAATTTTCGTTCAAAAAGAAAATATATACAATAAGAATACAATATAATTCTATAGAGATTAACTGTTTTTAATACCGAATCTTTTTATCTTTTAAAATAATGATAAAATAGAATGATTTGTCCATAAGATTACACTAAATGTATATTGATATACACTTTTCTTTTATTCTAAGTAACACTTCTATAGTGTTGAATAATATTAATCAATACACCTATTTCTAAAATTTGAAAAAAAAACAATTTCACGCTGTATCCCGCACACAGCAGGGTAGGCAGAGAGAACCCAGTGCTAAGACACTCCGTTTCCCACTTTCTGCCGAATTCTGGAGGTATTGCGTGTTGAGTGGTAAAATTCAACGCCGCCCTTTGCCTCGACACCAGAGCGAAGAGTATATTTCCTCGAGTGGGGATCGAGCCCGCAACCAGTTTGTGCCCCTGCGCCACGACTGGCCTGGATGGCTATTTGCTATAGGTTAAATCTAAATTTGTTCTATAATATCATAGCAAACAGCCATCCAGCCATCTCAAAATACTTAAAACCCACCGCGGTAACCTTCCGGGGAGTCGTACATAACGCCGATTATCATCAATCACAGCTAAAATAACAAGACTCGAGATAATTCGCGCGTCGACCGACGACGTGTCGATATTGAACATTTGTTTTTCTTGTTCGCCATTACCGCTCAAAATAATTTATTTGTATGTAATCGCAAATGCTGTAAGTGGTTCTTTTTATTTTTTACGATTTTTTTTTATTTTGTCCCTAGAATATGGCAGGGTACGGAGTGTTAGAACACTCGATTCCCTACGTACTGTCCAATTTTCGATTTCGAGACATTACATATTGAATGGTGAACCGCAACGCCGCACTGTACCTTGTTACCAGAACGAGGAAATAAAAATGACTATTTCCCCTAAGTGGGAATCGAAGTGTCAACTACCTCAACTAACACGACTGCCTCATTAATAGAGCATTTTTTTTATTTTTGACAATCTCGTCGCACAGATAAAATGTTTCTAGTTGTGAAAGGGAGTTGTGGATTCGATTTGTTCATCACCTATGCATATTTTCGTTTCTTCCGTATGATTTTATACAAATCCTACCGTTCGGCATTCGTTTTTAGTATCTAGAACATAATGTAGTTGATGTTTATTCATTAATCCGTTGTCTTAAAGCAAAAGGAGCTAACCGAAAGTCCGAAGTCCGAAGCATTGAAAAAGTTAGTTTTTATTAAATATATTTTTGCTTTCCCATATATAGCAAAGTAGTAGTGGGAACTCGGAAACATAGTGGTAATACCCTCCATTCCCATTAAGAGATTTCCTCGAGTGGCGAAGAGAAGCAAATCCACAATATAGCATTTACAGTCGCTCGCTTGTGCCTCTCCGTCACGACTGGCGTTCTCTCTCAAAAATTTTGGCTTTTTCTATTTCAACATTGGGGCCAAGATTCAAGAAAAAGATTTTAAATATATATTTTAATACGAATGTTTATAAAGTGTCGAGGCAAAGCGCGGCGTTGTGTTCTGCCACTCAACACGCAATGCCTCCAGAATTAGGCAGAAAGTGGGAAACGGTGTGTCTTAACACAAGGTTCCCTCTGCCTACCCTGGTCTATGAAGGATACAGCGTGAAGCTAATTTAATTTTTAATTTAGTGCAGACATATCTATCTGTATCTGATAATAGAAATGATGGTTGCGAACGTCATGAAGTCAAAAAATGAAAATTTTGCATAATATTTAGTCTCTCGATACAATTTACTTTCCAATATTAAAATAATTTTATATTTTCGATCTAGGTAGCCAAAGTAAGGCTGTGAATTCCAGTCAATAAAAGTCAAAAAAGTCAAGTCAAATAATTTTATTTAAAATACTAGCGGACCCGGACGCGGCTTCGCCCGCTTAAACTATACGAATGCTTATTAGATATATTTATGATTTTTTTTTGAAAATATGTAACTAATTTAAATGAATAAAATTATAAGTTACATTAACATACATTACATTACATTATCAATATTATAAAAGTAAAATAAATATTTAAAAGAATTTAAATTAAATATGTTGTTCTATGTTTTTGCAAGTGAATGTGGTTATTTACATAATACTCAAATATAATAAAAAATAATTTTATATTTTTTGTCTCTGCCTGTCTTTCTATTTCCTCGAGCTAATGTCCAGAATAACTGAACTGATTTTTATTGGACTTTCAGTGATCGATTTTACTGATTTACCCGGGAAAAATCTTTTTACTCGTTTTCCTTGCGCGCGTACATAGATACTATATGAAATAACTAAAGTCCTTTTTACATTAAATATGATAAGTTTTGCGAGCAATATCAAATAAAATCCCAGAAAACTAAAACCACAATTTATTAAGTGTATAACAACGGTATAGATAACCATCCAACCAAGATGAAATAACCAACAATTCTCTCCTTAATACTTAAATAATATTATGCCGATGCCGCGCAGGGCCGCAACTTACACCACACCAAGAAATTTATGAAAATCTAACTAATCTACTACTCGAATAAGCGAAGAACCAAAGAAAAGTATAAATTAATTATAAACAGCAAATAATTACATAAAAATTAACAGTAGTTCGAAAATGTATGAAAATTTACAAAACCGTCAAAGTCATCTGCCCGTTCGCGTCGGTCATACTATGCCGCTCGTAGGCTAGGTCATTTCGAATCAGTGACATCTCCTTATAATTATTTATTAAAATGTTATACAGTAAACTATAATTTCAATCTAGATGAAATGCTAAAAGTGACTATTATATTAATTTTTATAAGGATCAATATCAAATTATAGAAAATACATACAACACAAACCCGATAAATATAAAGTAAATTAATTAAAATGGTTACTTTTGCTCAATCTTCAGAGATAAATATGGTATATGTATCGTGGACTTTTTTAAATATTATTTAAACAATATTTTTTAGATAATATTTTTGTAAAACATTGTTTTTATGTGTCTCATAAGGTTGAGTCAGCGCACGCCATGTATGCGTTAAGCAAGCTCATTTTGGGTGACGTTTTCTTAAAACAACATACAAATTTTGCAAACCGTTGCTTAGCAACGGTCGGTTGTTATTAACATGGCAGAATAAATTGCCCGTCAAATTAAAAAGAATTTAAATATAAGAGTATATCGACAATATTACAAATATGAGAAAAAATGTTCATCGAAGACCCTCAAGTATCTCTATATGAGTATTTTATCACAATTGAATTAGCGGTTTGGCCCTGATTGCGTAAAAGACAGATAGATAGACAGACAGACAGACAGACAGACAGACAGAGTTACTTTCGAATTTATAATATAGGTATGGATTATAAGAAGTTACATGCTTCATTTTTTGAACGTCAAACAATTTACCACCAGTTCACTAAAGTTAATGCCTCAGACCTGAGAAGAACCGGTGCAAGAAACTCAGATAGTTGTATAGTTGATGGTATCTCATAAATAGATTGACATTTTTAAATAGAAATTAAAATTTTAAGTAAGACAAGACTATCGGCCTTACTAAATAGAATGTGAAAAACACTAAATAGTAAAAGATATTTTAGTATAATATAAATAGTAATATTAAATTAGTAAGAGGCCGGTCGTGGCGCAGGGACACAAAGTGTGACTGTGCGTGTGTGGTTATGGGTTCGATCCCCACTCGAGGAAATGAAATATTTATTTAAATTTATATTTCCATTTCTTCGCTCTGATGTAGAGGGAAAGCGCGGTGTTTAGTTCTGCTACTCAGCACGCAATGCACCCAGAATTCGGCGGAAACTGGAGAACGGAGTGTCTGAACACTAGTTCCCTCTGCCTACCCTAGTGTGTGCGGGTTACAGTCACAACCTCGTGCGCATGCGCGACGACAGCCTCAACCTATATAGTAAATACCTACATATATGTATAATATAGCGTCTGTACGTATATTACAGTTTTCTGGTAGCAATGGCGACGTCGAGTGCACAGGCGTCACGTACCGACACCGATACACTTGGCGCGCGCTCAAATTGATATTGAATTTATTTTCAATTTTAACGCGCCCTCCTTAACTACGTAGGTTAGGTTGTGGGTTTAGAGATTACGCTTAAATATATTATTGGGTTTTCAATTTTGTGATATTTTTTTTTTTACTTTTTCTTTTATTATTTTAATTTGATTTAATTAACTTTTATAAGGTGTAACTTTTTGAAGGTTGGCTAAATATAAAATGTTTAGAATACAAAACTAAATACACTGATAAATATATAATTGAAATGAATAACAAAAAAAGGCATAAAAAATAACACTTGAAACACAAACGCAACTAGTACTTACTCGTATATGATTTTTTAAACATTTACGAGAGTATCAGCTAATATATAAACAACTTGGTTTCGGATCCGCTATCGGCCTTTCTATACAATAAAATATTTCGTAAATATTTTATTGTATATATATTTTATTTCGTTCCTTGCCAGTATTCCAGAGAGTCTTTAATCCGACCTATCCCGATAACTCAATCCTATTTTTTTTTGTCTGGGGCGAAATTTCAAGTAAGTTTAATATTGTTAGCATATACCGTGGCGTTTAGCGCTTCGTTCTATCTACCCACATCGTTGTGAATAAAGCATGAAGCTACAAAAAAGTTTGCATGTATGTCTATATTTACACGGCAAATGATCTCATTAAAAATTGAAACGAAAAATTTAATTGAACCAATGACACAAAACATTTTTTTTTAATTACGTACGTACGGTACATTATAATTAATTTATACGTAAATGTATTATACATAACTAATTTAATAAATATACAAACAACATAAATATACAACATATAAAAAAAAACAATAAGTTTTGAATTTGGTATTAAATTATTATTACCAAGGCAAAAAGTGCAGCATTGAGTTCCACCACGAGTGCCTTAACACTAGGTTCCATCTGCCTACCCTGTTAAATGCGGGATACACCGTGAAACTGAAAAAACAAAAAAAAAAAGAATATCCGCAGCTCTCTACAACAACCTACTCTGCACAGTTGACAGTGAACAGGCGCCACCGCGTTACAAACGTCAAACGCTATTTCTGTTGCGACTTCGGCCCGATCTCCCACCGCCCCCTTAGAGTGCGTTGTTGTAGCTTTAAAATATTATAATATTCGATTACCAATATCTATTATTAGATTTGAATATAGGAAATGGAATGGGAATTTCCATAATATGAAAAAGCTCTGAGAAGGCGACAGCGTTGAGTTCCGCTGCTCAACACGAAATGTTTAGAAACTTTGCAGAGAGTGGAGAGAAAAATGTCTCTTGGTTGGCTTACAAAATGTTTTCATTAATTATAGTTATCGTATACGACATTATTAGTAGATATGATATTGATTAAAAGCTGTTTTAAATAAATGTGTGAATATTTAAACGTTACAGCTATGTTTCTTGATTAAACGGCGGCGTTGAGTTCCGCTACTCGATTAAAAATTTGGAGGGAGAGTGTAGAAACGAAGTATTAGTTTTGATACTAGATTCTCTGTCTAAGGTACTCTAAAATCATTGACTTCAAATAACATGTTGTTGTAGTTGAACGTGTATGAACAACGTATAGTAATGTAAATTTCATGTAAAGATTTTTTTTTACTATTAATTTGTATTGTATTAGAGGCCAGTCGTGGCGCAGGGGCACAAGGTGTGACTGTAAAACCGACTGGTTGTGGGTTCGATCCCCACTCGAGGAGATAAAATATTTACTTAAATTTATATTTCTATTTTTTCGCTCTGGTGTCGAGGGCAAACGCGACGTTGAATTCTGCCACTCAACACACAATGCCTCCAGAATTCGGCAGAAAGTGGGGAACGGAGTGTCTTAACACTAGGTTCCCTCTGGCTACCCTGCAGTGTGCGGGATACAGCGTGAAGCTGATTTATAATTCGTATAATTTATATATTTGAAGTAAATAGAGTATTATACTAGGCCACCCATGATGGTAATGACCAGACGATTTAGTATAAAATGTATAATTATAGATAGATAAGAAGGTTACACTAGGTTCCCTGTGCCTACCTGTGCTGTGTGCGGGATACAGCGTGCAGCAGATTTGATTTTTATTTTTTTAGTACCTACATCCAAAGTGGAAGTTAACTTCCACTGCTTCTACTGCTTAAGCTGCGAGGCCTAAATTTTATCTTATCATTGTTTTACCTATTTAATAATTAATTTAACATAGGTATCTCAAATTATCGTGTTTATATAACAAAAATATGTTAACCAAAAAAATTTTTAATATTTTTTAAATTAAAAAACCATACACAAAGACGTCACAGTGTCACGGCGTCACGTCGCCTGTCAAAGTGAGATGTTATCTGGACACGCGGCCGCGGCGTGACAGATCGCGACGATACAAAGGATGCTGTGATGGGGACTTTTTTGATATACCTACCTACGTTTTGTTTATTATTTTTTCATGGATTTTAACTCTTTTTTTTCTGTTAGTATTAAATGACAAGCAGGTGGATTTATGGTATGATTTTTGGTTTGTCATTTTGATTTATTTTTCACCTCAGGCTGTATTCCGCATGTAGCAAGGTAGGCAGAGGCAACCTAGTGTTAAGACACTCCGCTTTCAACTTTTCGCCGAATTGTAAAAGGAGACATTGCGTGTTGAGCGGCAGAACTCAACGCCACGCTTTACCTCGTCACGAGAGCGAAGTGAAAATATTAAATATTTGATTTCCTGAAGTGGAAATCGCACCCACACCTTGTCAGGTTTACAGTCCACAGGCTACAAAATTAAGTATAGTAAACAGATTATCTAAAAAAAATGACAATCCATTCATTCAATAGCTACCACCAACCAAACCACCAAACCACCACCACACAAAGTTCAAAAACAATAATCCAGCTAAAACTACACACCAATCAATCAAAACACAAAATTCCTCATAAATTCCACTAAACCCCAAAATAAAAGGCGTTTAACAAATTACGGAGCCATCCCCAGCCGAGGATGACGTACAACAGTTCCCTGACAAATATTCACCCAGGGTTTTCACTTGTCATATTACACGTATTCAAATGCTAAATAGAGAGACAGCCGGCGCGCACGAGTTACGTTTTAGACATGCTCGCTATATGGAACAGTACTCTGTCATTTTTTTGTCCTCATCCTCTTGTAAAATGGAAGTGATCGACAAGCGAAAAACCCTTTATACGGATGAGGATATGAATATCTTTTGTCGTTTTAAATTTTTGTAATATTTGTAGGAATAAAATGTGTTTGTGGTGTTTTTATTGGGAAAGTTTCAGCTATTTCTGTATATAAATTGATTGCTCTGTTTCTGGAGAATGTTTCTTTTTTTCAAATTCACTGTGTCCTGCATATGACAGAATAGGGAGAGAGAGGTTAGTGTCAAACTTCAAGTGGATATCGAACCGACACTCATCTAATTTAGTCAAAACGTTGGGCCACGACGGCCTGTGTGATATAAATATTCACCCAAGAACAATATTTATCCAAAACCAACATGTTAAAGCCAAAGTTCCTGTCATTTATATCACATTACGTCACCACCAATTAAGATATCACAAACATCAAATAACAAAACATAGTTTAAACGACGACCCGTATCAACATCGTAACTATCTTCCATCAAAACAAAAGAAATATTTAAAAAGTACTTAACATACTACCATAATAATAACAATAAAAGACATAAAACAAATCATCGCCTCACATTACTAACAGGGGGTCTCAAAGGGGTCTCACCCCTTGCCACACTGTACCATGGTTTTATGGATATCTGAATTTTATTGGCGACATTTGCCACCAGAATATCACTTTAAGTGATCATAAAAAAATGTGTTGGGAATAAGTAACTAGATGCCGTTGGGATATGCATGACTGATCGTAACGATTGCTGGTTCAAATCGTTTTAAAAGTATTTTTGTCGGATTTTTTGATATAGGATATGTAACTGTAAATACGATGGGTGTGGGTTCGATTCTCTGTCGGAGGAATTAATTATTTTCATTTTGATGCTCTGGTAAGACGAAATGCGACGTTGAGTTCCGCCATTTGACCAGCAATGTCTCGCGTTCGAGTGGAAAGTGGAGAACACTTCTTTATATCTATCCCCGGCATGCTTCGGAAAATGGAATAATCTGCCGTACAAATCTTAAAAGATAATTTGAGATATAAAAAAACCATCTTACTAGGAACACTAACAGTATTCCTTAAAGCATATTTAACATTAAATTTAAACTTCTCATTAAAAAAAATATGTGAAATTTTCCTCAATCTCTGGAAACTACCAACATCATTGATTAGAACCGAAGAGCAATTTCGATATATTATATATAAATTTCCAAAGCTCGAGCGCGTCAAATTCTAACTAACAAAGGAAAATACGCGTAAGCCCTCTCTGACGTAAAAACCGTGACGCCGATGTTTGACGTCGCGATTGTCTTTGATCGCAACATGTGAATTATTCAGAACTCCACACCCCAAGCGTCAGACATCTCACTATTTTGCATGATAAGAGACAGGAGATGGAGGCTTAATATGGGAGAGCTTCAAATGTTTATTATTTGAAAGTGATGTTTATATGAAAGATAATGTTCTTTTTGAGGCCAGTCGTGGCGCAAAGGCACAAAGTGTGACTGTAAAAGCGACTGGTTGTGGGTTCGATCCCCACTCGATGAGATGAAATATTTACTTAAATTTATATTTTCATTTCTTCACTCTGGTGTTCGCAATGCCTCCAGAATTCGGCAGAAAGTGGGGAACGGAGTGTTTTAACACTAGGTTCCCTCTGCCTACCCTGCTATGTGCGGGATACAGCGTGAAGCTGATTGATTGATTGTATAATGTTTTTTTAACAGTTGTTTTGGGAGTTTTACATTTTTTTTGTTAATATTATAATTTTAAATATCAATCTATATATATAGGTACCACTCAACACGCAATGGCGCCAGAATTTGACGGAAAAGGAAGCGAATTGTCTTAACACTGCAGCTACATGCAGAATACAGCGTGAAGCCGAAAAAACTTACCGTGTATATTGATGCCAGTCGTGGCGAATGGCACAAGCATGTGGCTCTGAACGTGACTGGTTGTGGGTTCAATTCCTACTTGAGAAAATGAAATATTTAAAATTTTCTCATTTCTTCGCTGTGGTATCGAATCAAAACGCAGCCTTGAGCTCTGCAACTCGACACGCAATGCTTCCGAAATTCGGCGGAAAATGGGAAACGTAGTGTCCTAACACTAGCCTACACTAACCTCTGACCAGTGAAGTGTTTACATTAAATATATGACTTTGTGAGTTTTCGCTCAGTCTTATATTTTCGAATTTCATTATCGAATCAAATGATGGGTTTAAATTCATAGCCAGGCCTGATGTAACTAGCTTTATATAATCTACAGGTATCTGTTTTGTGTCTTTTATATCAATTTATCTATATATAATTAGTTATGTGCCTATTTAAAATGATTTATATGTTCTTAGTTTAAGATAATAAGACATGGCATCTGAGTGTAAACGCAACGGTTGTGGGTTCGTTTTCTAGTCAAGTTAAGAGTTATTTCATATTTTCATTTTCTTAAGTGCGGTGTGAGTTAAACGGTATAGGAAACCTAGTGCTGAAACAACCTATTTAATGACAGAACTTCCCTTGCCTACCAATGAAGAAAAATTCTAATTATTCACCCGCCTGGGAATCGAACCAGTAACCAATGCCATACCTGTCAAAAATTGCGCAACAGCGGCCTCGTGATTTTCACAAAAGACATAAACGCTACAGAAAAAATATATTTATTTTACTTGATATTTAAGGATACGTACTGGTACCCAAAGAACAGCTCTAAGACTAGTATGAAGCCACCGAATACACAATATTATTTTAATAAAAAAAAACTCTAAATTAAGAGATAGATAGATTAGTCTTACGCCGAAATTTACAAAGTTAACAAGAAATTACAATATTTAAACACGAAATGACTTGGAAAAAAACGTAACGCGCCCACGGCGCTTATAATTTCGCTTTGCCAATCGTTTGAACTCCTTTGAGCATTTTTAAACAGATTAAAACAATCATTAGGTATTCTCACTAGGGATCTCTGTAAGAATAGTGCAAATGGTATCAAGAGGGTACCTTTATCGTACGTAACTTAAAAATAAAAAAAAGACATTTTTTTTAGCGTCTCGCTGTATCCCACACACAGCATGATAGGCAGAGAGACCTTAGTATTAAGGCACTCTGTTTTCCATTTTCCGCCGAATTCTAGAAGCGTTGAGTATTGATAGGCGAAACTCAGCGCCATGCTTCGACGATACCAGAGCGAAGAAAATGGAAATATTAAATATTTCATTTCCTCGAGTCGGAATCGAACCCACAACCTGTCGTGTTAACAGTCACGACTGGCCTCATGTTTCAATATTACTTTCAATTAAACGAAAAAAAATATAAGACTCTCTCAGAAGAAACATTATTACTCAAGTAGTATACCTTAGTATTCTAAAAATCTATGAATATATTATAATAATAACTGTATTTAAAAAAACAAGAAAATAATTTTAGGCAATTTTCGAGACATTAAGACATAATAAGAAGACAAAACGCCACGCTTTGTCTTCTTACTAAAAGAATGATTTTTATTTCTCTTTCATCATATCATTTTCCGCAGTGGGAATCGAACCCACAATCATGTACAGCAATACTCACTGCCGCTGTGCCATAACGGCACGACTACTTTAGTACGTACCCAAAAGTTTTGTATACTCTAAAAATCTATAAATATACTATAATACTGTATATTTTCGGCAGAAAATGGGGAACAGAGTGTCTTAACACTAGGTTACCTCTGTCTACCCTGCTGTGTGCGGAATACAGCATGAAACTGATTTTGATTATTACTGTATATTTAGAATGGATTGCATATCTTTATCAAAAATACCCACGCGTATACCACTTCTAACAAGTACCAAGGTTCGTTTCCACAAGTTTGTAAGAGACAGGGGATTAAAGTAGAGCCCGAGGCGCGTGTTGACTCGAAGAAAACCGCTTCCTTAAGATTTTCTTACATTAATTATGTATGTTTTTGCTCATTTTGACGATGTCGAGGTAATTAAATCTTCTATTTTGTATGTATGGGGAAGACATGAAAGTGCATGGCTTTACAGTGTAAGAATAATAGAGAACTGGTGCCATTTTTTTACTTAATTTTCGATTTTCTGTGGCGGTAGATGCTGTTCTTCTTGTAAACTAGACCAAGGAAACGTAAATATTAAAAAAAAAATATTATATAATTTTAGAGAGAGCGGAGAACGGAAAATTGAGTGTCTTGACATATATATATATATATATATATATATATATATATATATATATATATATATATATATATANTATATATATATATATATATATATATATATATATATATATATATATATATATATATATATATATATATATATATATATATATATATATATATATATATATATATATATATATATATATATATATATATATATATATATATATATATATATATATATATATATATATATATATATATATATATATATATATATATATATATATATATATATATATATATATATATATATATATATATATATATATATATATATATATATATATATATATATATATATATATATATATATATATATATATATATATATATATATATATATATATATATATATATATATATATATATATATATATATATATATATATATATATATATATATATATATATATATATATATATATATATATATATATATATATATATATATATATATATATATATATATATATATATATATATATATATATATATATATATATATATATATATATATATATATATATATATATATATATATATATATATATATATATATATATATATATATATATATATATATATATATATATATATATATATATATATATATATATATATATATATATATATATATATATATATATATATATATATATATATATATATATATATATATATATATATATATATATATATATATATATATATATATATATATATATATATATATATATATATATATATATATATATATATATATATATATATATATATATATATATATATATATATATATATATATATATATATATATATATATATATATATATATATATATATATATATATATATATATATATATATATATATATATATATATATATATATATATATATATATATATATATATATATATATATATATATATATATATATATATATATATATATATATATATATATATATATATATATATATATATATATATATATATATATATATATATATATATATATATATATATATATATATATATATATATATATATATATATATATATATATATATATATATATATATATATATATATATATATATATATATATATATATATATATATATATATATATATATATATATATATATATATATATATATATATATATATATATATATATATATGTCAAGACACTAACCAACACTGCCACTAAAGCGTTCTATTCGTATAATAAATCATTATATAGATTTAAATTTGAGTTTTATCATTTAGCACACCTGTCTCTTATTGGTCGGAATATAATAACCGGAACCGGAACTAAAAATAAAAACACGTAAAAATATTGTTTACACTTTGTGTTTAGCTAAACATTACAAATGCACAACATCGTGGATTTTAACATATTTTAGATAAAAGTATAAAAAATAGTTTCACGCTGTATCTCGAATGTAGCGGGATAGACAGAGACGTATTGACAGTTAGGCGCTATACTGTACACGCCACAACTTTTTTTAGACCTTCCTCATATTATTATAGAAACTCTGGGAAGTATTCGTTTTATTTTTCTATAAATGCCAAAGCAATAACATCAACCAAATATTTTTTTTTCTTTTGACCTGAGAACAGTTCTCTAGGATGACTTCAACCGCTTTCAATCATATTGTTAGTACAATACAATATTGTATAATGATATGAACTTAAATAGCAAATATATAATAACGTTGACATAAAATCACTTATTGGTAGAGGCCAGTCGTGGCGCAGAAGTGTGATTGTAAATGCGACTGGTTATGGGTTCGATCTCCATTCGAGGAAATGAAATATTTAGTTACATTTATATTTCTATTTCTTCGCTCTGGTGTCGAAGCAAAGCGCGTCGTAGAATTCCGCCATTCAGCACGCAATGCCTCCAGAAATCGACAGAAAGTCTTTTCTGTTGTGCGCGGGATACAGCGTGAAACTGATTTGATTTGGTTTTTTATTTATTAGTACTCGAAAGATAACGCACGTTCCAAATTTAGACAAAAAAATAGGTAGTCTGTGTTTAAATTAAAAAGTGCCAAAATACACAAAATACTTTACGTTCGCAGAATACTACAAGAACTAAAATTACCTGTGACTCACTAAAAGTCAGAGATATACAACAGGTTAGGCTGAGGCCAGTCGGGGCGCAGGGGCACAAAGTGTGACTGACGCAACTGGTTGTACGTTCGATTCCCACAGAGGAAATGAAAAATTTAATATCTTAATTCCTCGCTCTGGTGTCGACACTCAAATCGCAATTGTGCGTGGGGTGCACGCAACGCAACGCAGTGGGGAACTAAGTATCTTATCACTAGGTTCCCTCTTATCATTATAAATACTTTTTATATAACGTTCATAAACACTAGAATGAATTATTTTCTCTGGTAGAGCATAGAGAAAAATTACAAAAGGGAAATTGGTAACAAGAAATTGAGTTCCACAACTTAAGGTCTCAAGTCACAATGTCTCGACGATTTCTCGTAAAATAGAAACGGAGTGTCTAACACTCGGTTCCCTCTGCCTACTCTGCTATATGTGGGGTGGCTGCGGCGTGAAAGAAAAATAGATTTGGATCGATTCTTGCATATTAGAATATGAGGAGAGCTTATTATTGATTATTGATATGTAACTTTAATGAATGTTAAATAATCTACGGCATTTGCAGTACAGCGTCTGATTGCAAACATGATGGTCGTGGGTTCGAAGAATGAATTACCATCATTCCCTCGCGTTAGTTTACCACTTATTAGAGTACTTTGCCTCCTTACCAGAACGAAGAAATGAAAAATACTAAATATTTCAATATCTCGAGCAGGAATTGAACCCATAACCTGTCGCCTTTACAATTTCTAGTATTGATAATTTAATAACAAAATTATTATGATACAATTAAGTATTATAAAGCCCAATCTGAATATTATGGTACCCTCAAGATATAATGTTGATATCTTAGACCCGCCCGCGGCAACCACCGCCTTTGTACATTTTGTCAAGTTAATTAACTAAGATTTGAGAACCAGCTTAAGCGTCGTTGTCAGCAAAGAATAGGAAATTTTGGTAATGTCTCTATACAGTTTTAATTTAAATAAATTTAGAAAATAAAATAAATTATAAAATTTTTAAAAAATTACATTTTTGAGTGCTATGATAAATAGAAATTTTAAATTTTGCTTATACTTTAAAATTATATAGTTAAGTTCATGACTGCCGCGATGGTCACAAGTTCAAACTTGAGACGTTAAAATGTGTTTATTTTAGTAATTCCAGGCTTTGCCATATACCACTCCAAATAGTGTAGATTAATAATTAAAATCCTTAAGAACCGAGACAAATAAATTTGTTAAACATCATTAAATTTATATTTAAAATATTTATAAGAAAAAAGTCAGTAAGATATGTAGAGCAACCATGTAAAGCAGCATCGACTACGAATAACTAGCGCCATCTAGTGACACAGTCCCTGAAGCTATTTTACTTAAAATATGTGATTTATTTGCTTGTAGTATGTTTTTTCTTACACATATGGAGGATAGGCGGAGAAATTGTTTAGACACTCCGTCATGGAAACATCCTCCCATCCATAGTATAACCCTTTCTTTCCCTTGTATGATCAAAGAAAATATAAATCTTTTAATATGTTAAATATATAGTCAAATGTACGTAAAGTTATAGAATAGATAACTTACTACCATCACTTTTACCGTAATACACTGTCAATATGTTACACGATAAATATTATATAAATTTGTAGGTTTTTCTTTTAGCTTCACGCTGTATCCCGCACATAGCATGGTAGGCAGTGGAAACGTGAAAACCTAGTGTTAAGACAATCCGTTCTCATTAAGACACATGCTTTTCCTACTTTCTACCGAATTTTGGAAACATTGCGTGTTGAGTGACAGAACTCAACGATACGCTTTACCTCGTTACCAAAGCGAGGAAATTAATATATTCAATATTATTTGTAGATTAATTCATTAAAATTTTCTCATTACATTCCTTAAATCGAATCACAAAATCAAAACAGTATCAAATAACTGAACCAAACAGTAAACACATAAAGGGAAAACGGATTAACCGCATAGTTTGTCAACCCTTAATTAATAAAGCCCGAATTAAACGCCCCAAGCGATATCTGTCTAACGTTTAGAAACGATGCATTAAATATTATAACTAGCGACCCGCTTGCGGCTTCGCCCGCTTGAATTATACAATTATTTATTTGCTAAATTACTTTCATCTTCTAATAACATTAATTGCAAGACAATAAAGATGTTGTTGAAAACAAAAGTTTCAGCCAATTCAATATTTTTTGTAGCAATTTTGTCAAAATCGATTAAAATATAAAAATATGCAAAATTTTAAGAATGATTTGACCAAAATATAATAGTACAAATTGCATTTAAATTAAATAGAATGAGCGCAGTAAGGCACTCCGTTCCATTTCCACTTTCCGTCCATTTTTAAGTCATTGTGTGTCAAGTGGAACCGCGCTTTGTCTTTTTACTATAGCGAAAAAATTTAAATCACTCACTTTACACCACATCTTAGTTTGGCATGGCACTATGTTACTGTTACTATAGCTTGGCACTATGTTACTGTTACTATGTTAATGTCCCCCTGTTCCATGTGCACTCATTTGCGATAGTCATTAAATTAAACTATTTTTTGTTTAATCTGATGAAATTTAAGTTTAACAATAAATAACTTGACACAGAGCACGCGACTGATCCAGTATCTTATAGAGGAAAGCTAAATTAACTTTAGAAATGTAGTTACTCGCCTTAACGTTACTTAAAGATGGAGAATGACATTTACCTACGAAAGTGCTTTTTTGACTATTATTTCTATATCTAGAATATCCTGGATGAGTTTGGTCTGTTTTTATATAGACAATTTTGGTTCATGAAATAACTTGTAAAAAAAATTATATTTTTAAATAAATACTTCTGTAAATATATATGAATTGAAATATCCTTTTTTTTGTTTATAAATAAAAAAAATGTATTATATATGACAAAAATGAATTAATTTGCAATATCTAAAATAATATGCAAGAACAAAATACATTTATTATAGTCAATTTCTTTATATTAAATTTAATCAGCTTCAGGCTGTATCCCGCACACAGCAGGGTAGGCAGAGGGAACCCAGTGTTAAGACACTCCGTTCCCCACTTTCTGACAAATTCTGGAGTTGAATGGCAGAACTCAACGCCACGCTTAGCCTCGACACCATAGCGAAGAAATAGAAATGTAAATTTAAGTAAATATTTCATCTCCTCGAATGGGGATCGAACCCACAACCAGTCGGTTTTACAGTCACACTTTGTGCCCCTGCGCCACGACTGGCCTCATATATAAATTATTAATGATTATTAATAATATAAACATCAATACTATAAAAAAAATAAGATTTTCTCTTCAATCAAACCGTGTAACCTAAGTTTTTAAAAGTTTATTATTTCTTCCACAGATAATTATCAACCCATCAACGCGGTGTAACCGCAAGGTTGTATCAAGCGAATGTTATTTTACAAGACAAAAACAAAAGTGACCATTAACCGACTATTTAAATCCTTCAAAGCGTTTTGTCAATCTCAGAACGTGTTATTAATAAAAACGGTCTAAGCCTTGAGAGAATGGACTTTTTAGAGTTCCTTAAGTGTATAATGGGGAACGGAGTGTTTCAACACTAGGTTACCTAATTCTGTTGTGTGCGGGATACAGCGTGAAGCTGATTTGATTTTTTTTTTAAGTTAAGATGATTAATGAAATATACTTTAAGAAAAGTAAATATTACTATTAGTTATTTGCTGTTGGTTATTTTATATACATATTTTTGCCCAATCGTATAGGGAAGGTGTTAAATATTTATATTTTTTTTATTTTAATCGTAATTTATCAGGACAATGCTGATAAATGATGCCATTTTATAGTTTTTTTTTACTTTATGTGTGTATTTCTTTTGCAATAAATAATTAACATAAAAAAGGATATGTGTTTATATTAAAATCAATGATAGAACTATAAATTGATTGGAATTCTGATTTTTATAATTAATATAGATTATCCTTTTGATAATTAACTAATTGAACGCAGGGTCTATTAATAATTAGCATATATTTAAAATGAGTTATTAAAATAAAAAAAAATGTTAATGTGATTGAACTTGAGAGGGAACCTAACATTAAGAAACTCCGTTCCTCAATTTCCCCCGACATTTTTCCACCATTTTCTGGAGGTATTGCGTATTATGTGTCAAAATACAACGCCATACTTCACCTCGACACCAGAGCTAAAGAAAATGGAAATATTAAATATTTAATTATCTCGAGTGGCAATCGAACCCACAGCCTGTCACATTTAAAATCAGACTTTGTACCCCTGTGCCACAACAGGTCTTTTCTTCTAATAAAAGCTTTTTATATAAGGATACGGATCCAATACTAATATTATAGAGTATTTTTTACAATGATTTGACCTTACATTGTGAACGAGCTTTTCGCGCCACCCTATAATCAAAATAAGTTCTCACGATAATAACTGAACTACATTTGTTGTTATTCATTTTAATATAGCTATAGGTACCTACTACAGGTAGTCAATATTTATAGGTACCTACTAAAGGTACCTATAAATATTGCCTTGTTAATTTAAAAATGTTATTATTGAGTTTTCTTTTTTATTATTTTTAATAATAAGTTGTAGTTGAAAAGTTTTACTATACAAAATGTATGATTAACTTTTCTGTATTTAAATTATTTATCTGTTTAAATATCTATTATATGAAAAATAAAAAGATAAAATTATAATAAAAAAATAAATTTATAATTTCTAAGCAAATAATTCTTTTTTTCAGCTCCCGCTGTATTGGAAAACTTAATGTAATAACTTGAGATATTTCGGTTTAATTTCTGCCTGATTTCTATTTCGTGAAGGAACGTAGCATTTTGTGGTACCAGACAGGGAAAATAAAAAAACTGTTTCTAGCGGGGGTCGGACCCGCAAACATGACGTTTACAACCACACTCTGCCCCACTGCGACAATATGGGTACATAAATATAGATAGTAATAATATGTATTTTTTTCAACTTCACGGTGTATCCTGCACAAGAGGCAAAGGGAATATGGGAACCTAGTGTAAGACCCTCTACTCTCTATTAAAATAGTCCGTCCCAAACTTTCCGTCGAATTCTTGAGGCATTGTGTGTCAAGTAGAACTTATTGCCGCAATTTACTTCGTTGGCAGAGCGAAGACATTTAAATATAAAATATTTCATTCCCACGGATGAGGATCGAACCTACAACCGTTGCACGCTTGTGCCCCTTTAAGACTTTAATTTTGTTAATTCATAATAATAATATTCTTTAAGCTTAAAAAAAACTGGTCGTTTCTTATGTATTTAAGTACAAAAAGTTTGACGTCAACTACAGAATCCTCTTGTAAGAATTAATTATTATAAGCTGTAATTAGAAAAAGTAATATAATATCTTGTTTCGTGAATATTTACATATATAATTAAGACAACACTGTTATTATATTAACTAATTGTTGAAATTTTTGCTAATATCTATTTTGTGTGTGTTAAACTTAAATTTTTTAGCATCTGGGTTTAATAGCTTTTAACTCACTTAATTTAAATTAATTATTTATTTTAGCTTAGAAATTTAGTCTATAATAAAAAGTTAAGGGATTATAATCAAAAGTTTAATATTTAATGCTTGTTTTTCAAACGTCACCCCCACAAGAACAACCGTAACCAATTCGCGTCCCTCCAGGCACACTCACCGTCGTCGTAGAAATAAAAACAAGTATATTTTTTCCTCAATGAGTTTATTGCGCGAGAACAGTAAATGAAGCTGATCATTATAACGCTTACTTTCAACATCGATTACTCTACTCTACACGATACCATATCGTACTCCGCCGTGTCGATTCATATTTATAATATTGGAGTCTATTGCACTTCGCTTCACAAACGCCAACATAATAACCAAGCGGCATCACCCCTATTAACTTATAGTTCGTGGGATCGATTATTACGATATATTTGTCTAAATATCACAAGAAAATACAAAACGAAATATGATAGAATTAACACAATTAAAATTATTAACAATTAAATATACAGAGTCTGTGCGCCGCGGCCTCTAGCACCCGAACTGAGGTATCACCAAGTCGCGCGAGGGTTGTACGGGGTGCGTCATGACACCGGCACGTGGTGCTGGTAGAGCTGGTCCTGTCGCTCGCACAGCGATGTCATTTTCTTGTAGAATTCGGAGGTTTCGCGAAAAAGCAGCTTGGCGTCGTCTCGGGGCCGCGCGTGCGCCGCGTCCAACCTCCCGGGTGATATCACAGGGGGAGACGAAGCCGACAAAGGGGATAAGGACTCCCGGGCGGGCTGAGCGCCTGGCGGCGCGTACAATCCACCTGGCTGTGGTGCACCACTCATCAGAAACGGGCTAGGAAAAAAGCCCCTATCGCCGAGCTGTGGAAACATACCAGCCTGTAAGGCGGTCAAATTTCTACTGTAAGACTTCATTGTTTCAGTCACATAAGTAGGAATCTGTGAAGCCTCGTCGCCTCCGTATCTCAAGCTTTCAAGTGTCGATGCGAGTCCTTTAATATCGGCGTATAATTTGTTGAGTAACTCTGCATTAACTTCAAATGACGGTCTTTGTTCTGGATTGTCGGGTGAGCCCGTGGACAGCAGGCGTCTGTGAAGGTCTACATTTGAGCTGTGCCTGTCTCGACTTCTTCGCGAGGGAAAGGCCGCATCGCAGCCGCTAACGTCACAGGGATGAAGCAATTTTAAATGATCGTTTCTGTAATGCATTCGCAATGTGAAATGGTTTTGAAATATTTTTCTGCATGCTGTACACCGATCTGGGTTTTCATCGTCGATGGGAATTTCAATATCGTTAATATCAGGTCGTTCGTCTGTCCTGTCACTGCTGGCTGAAGGAGATCTAACCCGAGCCAGTCTCTCTTCTAAGGTATGTAAATCACTTCCGCTGTCACTGGGTGTATAGAGATCAGAACGTAACCTTAATCCTTCCCGAACCACGCTGGGCGCACTCGATTCGTCGTCGGACTCACTCTCTGCCTTTACTCTCATTGTTGATTCCGAGTCCACAGTCGCTTCCTCATTGGACTGAAATGGCTCCCATTTTTCTGGCTTTTGTTTTTTTAGAGACAAAGGTTCCTCGTCTGTTCGACTAGAACTGGGCGTTGACATATTTCTAAATAAATCACTATTATACTCTTCATCTGATACACTATATTCATTATTTTGAGAGCAACGCGTGGGGTTTCCACTTTTCCTTTTACGTTTGTTTGGAATTAAAGGAGATTTATCATCTGTGGTGGTCAAGTCAGTACTTACACTAGGATTAGATTGCTTAGGTTTAATATCATCTTCTTTCTTTTTATTTACACTTAGGTCTTCAGGTTCATCGACATAATTTAACCGGTTTTGATCTTCAGGTTTAATTTGAGATTTAATTTCGTCCTTATTATCATTATCCGAACCGTCTTCATAGTTTTCACTGTAATTAATTGATTCCTCTTCATGTAGCACAGGTTTCACAAGATCTAATGCGTGACGAGTTTGATTTTCTGGAGAAGGTATTTTTCTGTACATTTTTTCGATTTCACTGAAGTTTCGGAGATCATCGAGAGGTACACGAGGAGGTAGATGATTTGGAGGTGGTGCAGTTAGAGGTGGCGGAAGACGAGCTGCTAGTTCAGGCGGAAGAAGCGCAGGCGGCGGCAGTGGTAACCGAGCCAACGCTGGGAGCAGGGGGAACGGCTGCGCAGATCGACCATCGTGGGCAGAAATCTTACGTCTAACGTGCGGTGAGTGCAGCTTAGGATTCGGATTAGCGCTGTGCCGGTTCCGAGAACGCCGCGAACTAAACATCATAGTGCACCCCTCCACTGTACACTTGTGCATCTCTCTTAAGTGCACCGCGGAAAAATGTATTTTTAATGCGCCTTTATCGCAAAAAGTCTTAAGGCAAACATTGCACTGCACTCTTTTCTTTCCCGTAGCGGGATTCACGAATTGAACCCCCAACCCGAGAGGCCACGGCGCGGGCGGTGGGTCGCGACGCTCCGGGACGTACTCGGGGGTTCGTCGCTCTTCACATTTATCTTCATCCCGACCGCTGAAACTGGCGCCTAATTTTCTAAAGTCGAACTGCGGCGCCGGCTGGCTCACACGGGGCATCATGAAGTAGTCCAGGCCGGTGGGCAAGCCGGGGACCGCACCGAATTCTTTGCCCTCCATCACGTTACTGTCATAATATAGCGCGTAGTACGAAGCGGGTAGCGCGCGACGCGGCCGCTTTGCGACTGAGGACGTGCGACACAGGTGACCGCGCGGGCGGCGCGCGACAAAGGCCGGCGCCCGGCGGGGGGCGGCCCGGCGGGGGGCCTCGGGCGGGCGGGGGCCGGGGGGCGCGGGCGCCGCGGGAGGGGGGCGCCGGGGGGACAGGTGGGAGGAGCGAACGCTGGGCGGAGCAGATCGATGCACGGTGGGGACAAGCGACACTCGCTCTCGACGAACACTGTAAACACGACAAGAGTGTGTCGTTACGTAACTGTACCGCGCACGGAGCTGCGTATCTCGCGTGCATCGCACGGAACACGTCGTTACGTCCAGATACGCTTCAAATAAATCGAGCCAATCCATGAATCCATGAGTTGTTAAATCTTAGCCGCAATATCCACATTTATAAATAACTGTTTCAATGAATCCTATGTTTTGATTACGATTTAGACCATTTGTAGAATGTTTTATGAATGTATGGGTAAAACTTTGCTCTACCTATACCTAAGTACCTAGTCGGAATTTATAAATTAATTCAAAACGGCAATTTTTGTATTTCCTAATGTTTATAAGCTTAATTTGAAATATTTCAAAGTTTAATAGGTTTAATGTTTTAATATAATTAAAAATAACTAACATTTTTATTCATTTTATTTGAGCCAGTCGTGGCGCAGCGGCACGAAGTGTGACTGTAAAACCGACTGGTTGTGGGTTCGATCCCCACTCGAGGAGATGAAATATTTACTTAAATTTATATGTATTTCCATTTCTTCGCTCTGGTGTCGAGGCTAAGCGCGGCGTTGAGTTCTGCCACTCAACACGCAATGCCTCCAGAATTCGGCAGAAANGTCTCGGCGAAAAGAGGGGAACAAAGTGTCTTAACACAAGGCTTTCTCGACCTACCCCGCTATATATGAGGAATATAGTGGTTGCGCTAAAAAAAGTTTATTTATTTAGAGAACATAATAAGATTTTGATATATAAAATATAAATAAAAATAAATAAATCAGCTTCACGCTGTATCCTGCTCACAGCAGGGTAGACAGAGGGAACCTAGTAAGACACTCCGTTCTCCACTTTCAGCCGAGTTCTGGAGGCATTGCGTATTGAGTAGCGGAACTCAACGCTGCGCTTTACCTTGACACCAGAACGAAGAAATGAAACTATAAATGTAAATAATATTTCATCTCCTCGAGTGGAAATCGAACCCACAACACAGTCACACTTTGTAACCTTGCACCACGACTGGCCTCACCTGGCCTAAAATATAAAAAAATATAAAAATGGTCAAACACTGAACTCTACGATAACAATTAAATAATTGTTATCGTAGAGTTCACACTATAATCGTTTGTGTGACCGATATGTAATGTAGAGTCGAGACAAGTAGCGCCATCTATGTTTCTAAACAACAACTAATAATACCCAAATAAAAATTGTGATTTATATAATAGAATGAATGTTTGTGATGGAATGAAATTTGTTGGCAAATAAAAAATGTAATGTATGTAGTTACTACATATAAATGTAGGTATATTCCATTTCTTCGCTCTGGTGTCGAGGCAAAGGGTGGCGTTAAGTTCCACTACTGAACACGCAATGCCTCCAGAATTAGGTGGAAAGTAGAGAACGGACACTAGGTTCCCTCTGCCTACCCTTCTATATGCAGGATACAGCGTGAAGCTACAAAAAAAACACACACACACTCTATACTTAAATCATTTTTTTTCTTTCACCAGTAAAGTAAAAGAAAATATTCTTCAAAATATATTTTATAACTTATAAAATTAAGATTATTGTGAATATGATATTTTTAAATATAATTCTTTCTAATACAAAAAAATAATGTTTCCATTCTTACATTCATACTCTTCACACTATACTTTATAATGCCTTAGTTTATTATAATATTATCAATTAGAGGCCGTCGTGGCGCAGTGGCACAAAATGTGACTTTAATGCGACAGGTTGTGGATACCATTTCCGCTCCAGGAAATGAAATATTTAATAATTTCATTTCTCCGCTCTGGTGTCTAGGCAAAGCGCGTAGAAATTCACCACACAACAAAAAAAACGGAAAATGGAAAACGGAGTGTTTTAACTAAGTTCCCTCTGCCTACACTGCTATTTGCGGGATGTAGCGTGATGCTAAAAAAAATAACACACAAATAATTATTTATCTATATATACTTACTTTGGTAATGTAAATTTAAATCACTTCAAACATACTTTACGACAAAATGGTGAGCTTTTAAAAACTCATTAAGCCAACCACCACAGACACACCGACGGCGTAACTTCGATTATTTTCTTATGGTCAAACCCGCTACCTACGTTTATTTACGTTTACTCAATATAATTCGCTTTGTTCTGGTTAACCGGATGTTCCTGTTACGGTTCTACTTTAAAAATAAGTTAATTTTTAGAACGGAGGTTATAAGATATAATCAAGTTCTGTTAAGGAATTTAGTTATGTATTTATTGTGTTTTTTTTTCTTCACATTTTAAAATGTAGTTTTATAGTTTGAAATAAAAATAAAAAGTAAATATTTATATTTTTTTAATATTTAGACAGGTGATTTTGAACTTGAGTATTCAAGAGTCATTGAGTCAAATCTTTCTGTTCAAATCGTTTCGTATGTTTCATTTCTTCGCTCTGGTGTCAAGGCAAAGAGTTTTCTCAGCGTAGAGTTTCACCACTCAATACCTCCAGAAATCGGCGAAAGTAGGAAACACAGGTTTCTTAATGGACACGATGTGTCTTAGCATTAGGTTCTCCCTGCCTATCCTGCTATGTGTGAGACACATCGTGAAAACTAATAAAATGGCTTGACTCCGTGTATAATTTTTGACGATAATAAAAAAGTACATTATATACTCTATTAGGCAACTTGATATTATTAAGTTTAAGCAACAAAGCAACACTATCGTAACGGTGTTGAATGCCCTGGTTCTGAGCACAAATCTCACCTTATTAATTTAATCATAAATTAAATCAGCTTCACGCTGTATCCCGCACTCAGTAGGGCAGGCAGAGGGAACCTAGTGTTAAGATACTCCGTTCGCCACTTTCCGCTGAATTTTGGAGGCATTGTGAGTTGAGTGGCGGAACTCTTTGGCTCGACACCAGAGCGAAGAAACAGAAATGTAAATTTAAATAAATAATCCAGTTGCTCTAGTGGGGATCGAACCAACAACCAGTTGCGTTTACAGTCACACTTTGTGCCCCTGCGCCACGACTGGCCTCCAGATGTTTATATTTAAAATATTTTTGTTTCCAACGCACTACTACTATAAATGTAGAAATGACTTTAGCCACTCAAAATGATCATTACCAAATATTTACAGCATCACCCCTCTATACCAAAGTTCAAACTCTATACCGCATAAAGCGGGATAAACAGAGAAAAAAGAGAGAAATAAAAGTATTTAGACAAGCCATTCTACCGTTTCTTATCGAATTGGAGATATCACTCGTTGCTTATCTATTCTCTCACTAAATTAAATATTAGATAAAGTGAAAAGAAAAATCAAAGACAAGCTAACCTCTAACATTATACTATTATATATAAACTAGAAAAACCGATCAAACGCTATTTTCCATACTATAAACTAGGCAATACACTGTTTGATGTCGCATCGCACCTTATAAACGCTCTTGATTATTTTCGATCCCTGGAAACAGTTACAATTACTCTACTATCGTTGCCTCGCGCGGTATAAACATCTCTCTTTTATTGTACGGCGCATTGTGGAAGCCTATGGCGTTTTTGTAAAAGTAGAGATGTTCTACTTTTTTACAATAATAATATATTGTGATATTTTTTGAATTAGGATCGCTGATTATGATGGGTTCAGGTTCAAATCTTAATTTAGGGAATGCTTGTAGCAGTTTGGTTATACAAAATCTTTCGTAAGGTTAACTACCTATTATAGAGTCGATAATTGTCAGTAAATGGATAAAAATACTTTATGTTTTGTATTCTACTAGGTCGCCGTTATGACTTAGTTTCATATTATAGTTGCTAATAGTGACATAATGTTACACAAAGAGTTTTTTTTTTTATTTTGGATATTATGTTCTTATTTAGTACGAACGTTTATACTTCGTTTTTACCGCATTTTATAAAATTTGCCGCGTACCAATATCTGTACTATAAGTTGCTTACTTACTTTACTACCTAATGAAAATTAGATTTTCTTAGAAATATTAGTATTTTTTTATATTAATGTAAAGCAATGTTTGCTGAAATAAATATAATATATAATTAACTATAGTATTTTGTTTGTCAAACATTACTTTAAAAATGTACGTAGCTATATATAATAGTAAAACGCTTTTAGCTTATCCCTTACACGCTGCTACAGTCACCCATATAATACTCTCCGTATCGCCCGAACCATAAACACACGCTCTTTTTGTCCTAAGTGATCCGGCTCTGGTCAACGTTGATTTTTATATCAGATTGAGATCACTTTACACTTGCTTTTATTAAATATATAATTACATTTCATTTTTTGAAATTGAATTAACTTAGTTTATTCCTATATTCACATTAGCACGGTTAGTAGAGGGAACCTAGTGTTAAGACACTCCATTCTGCACTTTCCAATCTAATTATTGAAATATTGCGTTTTAAGTGGCGCCACTCAACGTTGAGCTTTTTTATTGCTACCAACAGTGCCAGGAAATAAAAAAAAAATGCCGCTGCTCCACAGATACTGTGATCATTATATGTTTACTAATTATTTTTTTTTAGCTTAACGCTGCATCCAGCACATAATAAGGTAGGCAGAAGGAACCTGGGAACCTAAACCTTCTGCCGGATTCTCGAGTCGTTGCGCGTTGAGTGGCGGAACTGAACCGCGCTTTACCTAGTTAACTGAGCGAGGAACATGAAAATATTAAATGTTTGAAAATATGAATATGGAATGGAACCCTCTATTATATACAAGAAATTAAATAAAAAAAATATTTATTTTAATTAAATCTTCACATCACGTGACTTACAAATGTTTATAAATTGCTGTGGAATTAGAGCATTGCCCATAACGCCGCAGCAAGTAAACACTGTAATTTTGTTTTTCTTTTGTCTTACAATAGGATTCACTCGTATTATTCATAATTTTTTTATTGATATTTTTTTATTTTCCCGTCATACACGCAATAGTTGTGGGTTCGATTCTCGATATCTACTAAATGAAATGATGATATTCAATGTAAGATAAAATGTGTTCAATTTATTTAAAATGATTTAACTACTAGGCTCTATTTTCTCCGATAAATGACGGAAATTTTGCAACCTAAACAAAAATATTAATTAAAAAATGCTTATTCCCGCATAGCAGATCTTTATTCAATCACTTTCCGCCGAATTTTCGAGGCATTACATGTTGAATGGCGAAGCTCAACGCCGCACTTTATCTTCCAAACAAAAGCGAGAAAAAAACGCACCTTTTACCTTCCTTCAGCGATCAAACCTACACACTCCCTAACACCACGTCCGAAATATTTATTTTGAAGAGCTTACCGCATATTTGTTTAGATTAAAAATATTTCTGGCCCCACTTGCGCACGACACCGACACCGAAACCGACGCTCCGAATAGAATATAGATACGACTCACTAATACAGAGGTACCTATAAGAGAATTAGATACTTCGCAATGGTGGATATTGAATTGAGTTTTTGTTTGTTTAGAATTTGGGTTTTTTTAAACTTGTTTGAAAATGTGAAGATAAGAAATTCATCATCTCCTCCAGTGGGGATCGAACCCACAACCAGTCGGTTGTGTATTCGATCCACACTCGAGGAGGCTATGACTGGCCAATTTATATTTTCCATTTCTTCGCTCTGGTGTCGAGGTTAAGTGCGGCGTCGAGTTCTGCCACTCAACACGCAATGCCTCCAGAATTCGGTAGAAAGTGGGGAACGGAGTGTCTTAACGCTAAGTTCCCTCTGCCTACCCTGCTGTGTGCGGGATACAGCGTGAAGCTGATTTTTTTTTTAGAAAATCATCAAATAATTAGCTTTACGCTGTATCCCGCACACAGCACGGTAGGCAGGGGGAACATTGAGGGAGTGTTAAAACACTCCGTTAACCGTTGTTCGCCGAACTCTGGAGGCATTGCGTGTTGAGTGGAGGAATTCAACGCCGCGCTTTGTATATACTCGTATTTCATTCTTATATCTTGTATAGTACCTATCTTATTTTATAAAGTATATTTAATTTCGAGTGGGATTCGAGCCCACAACCAGTCGCTTTTACAGCCACACCTAATGCCCCTGTGCCACAACTGGTCTCATGAGAAATATAGTGTCACTAGTAGTCACGTGTCTGCTGTTCACGTTTCATACGCTTAGATATTAGGTAACCTTTTCTGAAGTAACTCAATGGATTAATAATATTTTTTATTAACGTCGTTGTCGCTATAAATATCCAAAATTGATAAAGTATAACACATATCTATTAAGACAGACCATTCCCTACGCGATGAGAGAGACGGAACTGCGCCACGATAGCCTCTAAAATATGTTGTTCGTTTTTTTTACTTAATTCGTATAGTGAGGCCAGTCGTGGCGCAGGGGCAAATAAGTACAACTGTACGTGGTGGTTGTGTGTTCAACCACTCCTACCATTAATAATTCTATTTTTTCGCTCTGGCACCAACACAAAATCCCGGCGTTGTGTTTCTGCATTCAACACTCATTGTCCCGAAACAATCGGCAGTAAGTGGGAAATGGAGTGTCTTAACACTAGGTTCCCTCTGTCTAAACTCTTGTATGCGGGATACAGCGAATGATGCGGATGTGATTTTTAGACGTACATATATTTTAACGTGCTTAATGACTAAAGTAATAAATCGCACATAAAATAAGGAAGTATGTCAATAAAACAGCAAATTTAACATAATTGAAGAACATTTGTTATATTATGAACATATCGCTTTGTTATTTATTATTCATTATATATATATATATATATATATATATATATATATATATATATATATATATATATATATATNATATATTTTGTTTTTACTTTGTATCTCGCACACAGCTTGATAGGCAGAGGCCTCCGTTCCCCATTTTCCGCTGAATTCTGGAGGCGTTGCGTGTTGAGTGGCGAAACTCAACGCCGCGCTTCACCTCGACACCAGAGAAAACATTAAATATATTAAATATTTCATTTCCTCCAATGGGAAGCCAACCCACAACCTATGGCGTTAACAGTCACACTTTGTGTCTCTGGACCACGACTGGCCTCGTGTCACAATATTAACGCTGTAGAAACTTTTGTTTACCATAATATTTTAAAATAGGTTTTCGATACCACTAAAAGGAATTAATTATTTTCATTTCCTCGGTTAGCTAACAAGACAAATCGTGGTGTTGATTTCCGCCACTCAACACAAAATATATCAAAAATTTGATGGAAAATGGAAAATGGAGCGTCTTGCCGCTTTAATTTTAAATAAATTAATAAATAAAAATATAGTTTTGATATATCTGTGTGTGACTGTGAAATCGACTGGTTGTGGGTTCGATCCCCACTCGAGGATTTCTTTCGAGGATTTCATTTCTTCGCTCTGGTGTCGAGGCAAAGTGCGGCGTTGAGTACCGCCACTCAACACGCAATTCCCCTAGAACTTGGCAGAAAGTGGGGAAAAGAGTGTCTTAACACTAGGTTTCCTCTGCCTACCCCGCTGTGTGCGGGATACAGCGTGAAGCTGATAAAATAAAACAAAATAGTTTTAATATTTTCAAAATATTTATCAAAATGGAGTTTCCCTTATATAGGTAGATACTTCTATGATTCAAATTCAAGACACAGTTTCAATACTAATTTAAAAACAATCTTAACATAATTAGAAACAAAGCAAATCGTTTCATCCTTCACACAAATTATATTTTACGTCCTTGCTTCTAAAGTACAAGTCACGCACTTCCAAAATCACTGAATTGTAACAAACAATTATAAATTAACAAGTGAATCTTTATTTGGATTTTATATTATTTTGTAGTACATTTCGAATATGATTTTTTTTTCTCAATTTCACGCTTTATCCCGCACTTAGCGGGATAGTCAAAGGCAAACTTAGAGCCTACTGTTAAAACACTTTCGCTACCTACTTTTCGCCGAATCCATCGACGCACGTTGTATGTAAAGTAGCGGAATTCAACGCCGCCCTTTACCTCTATATTAGAGCGAAGACATGTAAATATTAAATATTTAATTTCCTTGAGTCCACAATCTGTCACGTTTACAGTCCCACACTGACCTAAGTTGTTTTAAAATTTGTATCTTTTTCTCTGAATAAGAATATAGTAAATATTGTAAAAAATTTTTTTTCGGCACGTTTAATAGTGCACACAGCAGAGGAGGGAGAGGAAATCTGGGAACCTAATAAGACACTTAAGTTCCCCACTTTCCGCCGATTCTGGAGACATTGTGTGTCGAGTAGCGGAACGACAGACAGACTGGGTACTTCATTACTTTAATATGTATATATATTTAAATATAATTATAAAAACATATCAACTGGTACACAGCGCGGCCTTTGTGTGATTTCTTAGAAAATACTTTTTTTTTAACTTTAACCTCGACACAAAAATGTAAATGAACTAACGTTCTAATTACATTTCATATTAAGCGGCTCCTCACACAATATAATATGAAAATTAATTTCTAAAATTAAAAAATTAAATTAAATTATCTTCACGCTGTATCCCGCACAAAGCAGGTTAGGCAGAGGGAACCTAGTGTTAAGACACTCCGTTCCCCACTTTCTGCCGAATTTTGGAGGCATTGCGTGTTGAGTGGCAGAGCACAACGCCGCGCTTTGTCTCGACACCAGAGCGAAGAAATGGAAATATAAATTTAAGTAAATATTTCATCTCCTCGAGTGGAATCGAACCCACAACCAGTCGGTTTTACAGTCACACTTTGTGCCACTGCGCCACGACTGGCCTCTGTCGTCATCATAATATGTAATTAATTTCTACAAAACGTAAATTACGTTTTCTTAATAATTACTTTCCTAAGTAGAGAACAACACTTTAAAAATGTCTAAAAATATACAAATATATATTTGCCTACAATATTGTTTGCGTCACCTTGCAGCATCTATAAAGGTTGTCTATGGTTACTTGTTTAGAAAACGTATTACGTAGTAATATGGCTTATTGGTCAGAGCGGTTGGACAGTATCCAAGAGGCGCGGGTTTAAATCCCATTACGTGAATTTTTTTATACGTTTTCTTAAGAAGTTTTTTCTTTCCTTAGTTCCTTAGCAAACATTTTTTTTAACATTTTTAAAGCGTAATTCAGCACACTTTAAAAATGTTAAAAAAAATTTTTGCTTATGAAATTAAAGTGACTCAATTCAATATATTTTTTAAATTTTTTTATTTAAGAATGTTATGATGAAAATTTTATCTGTATTCCGTACTTTGATTACCTACTGCTTAAAAGTTCTATATTGTTTGTCGCCGCTGTCGGTTTTTGTGATGTAGTGGGACTGTACCTGACCGTATGTGCGATGGTTAAGAATTCGATTTCTACTGGTGTATTTCAGTAATATTTCAATAATTTTCTTTTCTCCGCTCTGACAGATCAAGCACGGCGTTGAGTTCCGCGGTCCAACAATCAATATGCAATGTCTTTTTATATGTACATTAAACATTAAACATATGTACATTAAATTTGCCTTAAAGGAAAGTCCTGACGCTAGACTCCCTTTACTAATTATATATACAGGTATAATACTTATTAAAATTAATCTTAGAAATATATATTTTACCATTTTTTTTAAAATATGTATATCCAACTACCATATGTATATCCAACTATTTTGACCATTTTTACTGCTTAATTGTAGTAAAAATGGTCATTAACACAAAAAAATTCAGAATCTACCTGACCTTTACAGCGGCATTGTAAATATTACGAAAATTCCAAAAAAAAATTACGCTTTACTCACAGAAACGTATAAAATTATTAAATATCAAACATTTAAAACAAATTAACCTAATTAAATTAAAAAAAATATACCGCTCATAAACAAAAAGTAGGTCATTGTAAAAACAAACATACATACATTAAATTAACTAACCGACAAAAATATTAAATTGGTTTTGCTATCACGATATACAGTGTTCATATAGCACGCGATATAAAACAACTGTGCCAGTGGAAATCACATCCTCAGAGTTCCAACCTTCGAGCGTAATAACAGGACATACATACATACTTAATTTAAATTAAAAAAAAATATCAAAAGAAACCTTCAAACAATGCTTTTAGTATAAGATTTATATAAAATCTGTTAGTTCAAATAGAAACTTTATCTTGACCAAATAAGGTGTTATTTTAATTAATTATGTGGATCGTATAAGTGAATTTTATTCAGTAATTCGAAGCCGGCGCGAGAGTCGAGTGTAACGCCTCTACGGATGCAACAAGTAAAAGCAATGATACATGGCGATTTTTGTCGCGGTTAAGTATTGTTCCACTTGGAAACAAAGTATTATTATAAAAAAAAATAATAATAATGAATAAGACCGTAACGCGACGGTTGTGGATTCGATTCCCGTTGGGAGGTGTGAATGATTTAATGTTTTCATTTCCTCGCTATGGTGACGAGGTAATGTGAAAGAGAGCGAACGGCGTTGAGTTACGCCACTCACGCAACGGCTCGGGAATTTGGCGGAAGGTGGGGAAGGGAAGTCTCTTAAATGTGAAGAACTTTACATAATATGTAATAGTTTTTACGAATTAATAATACAGTACATTCGAATATATTGTCGTTTTAATTTACTTTTCTATAAAAACAGCGGTAAAGAGTGGAGAACGACACTCTGTTACACGTTTGTGTTATCTAAAAATATACCAGTGACCAAAGCGCCTGTCTCTCTGATCATTGCCTTTAGCACCTCAAGGCACAATGAATCTAATATATGGTATACATATACTATACATTTCTTCCCACCATGTTCTTATGCCTACTTGTAAATAAATATCAACAATTTAATTTTTAAAGTGAAAATTGCTAATTTTCTCATCTGTGAATGATAATAATAAGGGACAAACAAAATGAATTTCAATCTATGGAGACTTAATTAGTTTGTCTTTTTGTGTTTTATAAAAATTTTTGTAGTATCCGCGTAATTCTGGAGGCATTGCATATTGGCAAAATTCATAAGTTAATACTTAATATACTATTAGTTGCCATTTTTCAAGAAGTTGATGACTGGAGGAGTCCGAAGAGGTATGTAGAGATCGTAGCGTTTGGCGCTCCGTCTTTTGACTTCCCTAAAAAAAAAACCTAAAAAATAAACAAATACAATCAATACAAATAAACACAAGCGAAACAAACCACAAGCGAGGACGTACCCAAGCGAGTACGTACGTATGTGCAAACGGGAAGTGATTCAGGTGCGGCCCGCTTGCTCGCTCAAGCCGCAAGACTTGCGCAACGCCGGGCACGCGATCTACGTTGCTTCCACTTGTGAGTGTTGTGCACCGGTCGAGTAGATTGGAAGTTTGATTTTTTTGTGTGTATTTTTTAAACTGGTTGTGGCTTCGATCCCCAGTTGAGGGAATGAAATGTTTATTGAAATTTATATTTCCATTTCTTTGCTCTGGTGTTGAGGCAAAGCGCGGCATTGAGTTCCACCACTCAACACGCAGTGCCTCCAGAATTCGGCGGAAAGTGGGGAACAGAGTGTCCTAGCACTAGGTTCGCTCTGCCTACCCCGCTGTTAGCGGAATACAGCGTTATACAGATTTTTTTAATAACATAATTATATTTGTTAGTGTATGTTGGTTTTTCGATTTTACTTATTCTAGAAGCGTTCTGTCATATTTTTGACTTTTACTTCTATATGTCACTTAGCTGGCTACATTTATAAGGTCTTTACATTTATAAGATATATTTGCTGTATCTTGCTATAAGCAGGATACAGCGAGAAACTATTATACAGTATTAAACATGCTAAGTTTTAAGAGGGGAATCATTTAACTTTATTTGATTAATATAATATCCACATTATCACGAATTTCCAAAAATACACGAATAGAACGTGGCGTCAACGTTCTTCGCAGGCAGTGGGTGACAGTGTGGGGGCAGTTTGGCACTAACCACCCATTTTTGAGACGAAGAGTAGTGAGAAATGTCTCTGTCTTCCACCAGAGCGGGGAAATGAGAATAATTTCAAATAGAAATGGAACTATTGGGTATTTTACTTATTATAATATATATTCGATAAAAAATTGTACTTAGATATATTGTATTTAGATATTTGTAGTTTTATTTACTAATTTTATCAAGAAGTAGTCAATATATATATCCTCATTAAAAATGTCCAATTCTATTACTGTCAATCCTAAGAAAATATAGAGTAATTATGAATACAAACTTGTTTACCTTTCATGTTCAGAAAAAAAAACTAATAATAATTATCTTAAAAATTATCAGATCAGAAAAGATCCTAAAAAAGTTAATTCAATACTTTACTTTTTGATATCTCGTAAATAAAGATAAAATATACATTTTATTCAATTTATTAAAATATAAGTTTTTACTTCAGAGCGACAGTCTTCAGTTCGGTTCCTGTTCAATTTTTATTTCCTATGACATCCAGACAAATCGCGGCGCTGAGTTCCGCCTATTTACTGGAAATATCGCAAAACCTAAACAGAAATTGCAGATCAGAGTTAACAGAAAATTCCCTTTGCCTATTCTGCTACTACTAAACAATTTAAAAAAATTACAAAATTTAAATTCAAAGTCCCATACAAATAATACAACAGAAAACACTCAAAGCTTCTCCACTAAAAGCACAATTAGCAGTGCACGAGTCACTCACATCATTAATAAAGCGGGTAGACACCAAATTTAATTTGTTACAAGTGTTTCTAGTGTCACTCGTTAAGTCACTAAGCGAGAGCGCGGTGGCGTGGAAACGACGTTTGTACAGTCACGCTGTTATAATTTATAAACATCAAGAAGAGTCAGTGCTTTCGATTCCTGGTGATGTCATTTGATAAATAACTTTATTTGGTGTTATTGATGATGGATTTTTTTCCGCAGCAGTGTGAGCAGAAGGAATCTAGGCTTAAGACACTTAGATCTCCAATTTCCGCCGATTTCTGGAGGCATTGTATGTTGTATGGCAAAACTTAACACCGTGCTTTGCCTTTACACCAGGGCGAAGAAAAGAAAAATATTAAATATTCCATTTCGTCGATAGGAAATTGAACCCACAACACGCTTGTGCCACTGCACCACGACTTTTATTATTGATTGTTATTTTAGATATATTATTTTTTGTGTAATTAAGCATATTCAATCTAAAATAAGGACAATAAAAAAGGAAAAAAAAAACATTATTAGTCAACAACCATAATAGTACCTACCTTAAATGATATCGACATTTAAAAAAAAATAACCCTTAACCACTGATGTACATACATTGTACGTGGTACGTCACCTTAGCGAATTTTTGTTCATAATTTTTAATACTTGTGTTGTGTTTTAATAGTTTCCTAGTCATACGCAGCGGGATTTATTGGTACGTGTCTAATTTCACTTCTGAACCATCAAAATCTAAGAAAACACCGCGAGTTTAAGCCAACAGTGCTAATAACAAAACATGTAGAATTGGTTTTGTGAATTCAGCGCATTATCGGCAGATAAAAATGATTGAGGCCAGTCGTGGCGCAGCGGCACAAAGTGTGACTGTAAAACCGACTGGTTGTGGATTCGATTCCCACTCGAGGAGATGAAATATTTATTTAAATTTATATTTCCATTTCTTCGCTCTGGTGTCGAGGCTAAGCGCGGCGTTGAGTTCTGCCACTCTGCTGAGTGCAATGCCTCCAGAATTCGCCAGAAAGTGGGGAACGGAGTGTCTTAACACTAGGTTCCCTCTTTCTACCCTGCTGTGTGCGGGATACGGCGTGAAGCTGATTTATTTTTTATTTGATTTACAGTGCTACAATAAGCACTTGGCTTTGTGACATTTACTTACACGATTTGTCATTTAAAAATTGAAGGTACACACAGATATTTATGCAAGTTTCTAAATATCTTCGTAGAACTAGAAGGGCAGTAGCAGAATCATTATAAATGTTTTAATGACGACCATTATGCAAACGCATTAAGGGTATCCCCTCGTCTGTTACAGGATTATGATTGGTGCAAGTTAGGATTTTTCGACTATTTAAATATTAATTTTAATTAATAATTAATTTTAAACTGTTAGTTACAATTAAATAAGTGACATATATTTTGAATAAAAATTTACAAATTATATCTATTATTAATTTATAAATTATATAATAATAACTAATATATGAAATATAATATAATATGGGAATCTAGTGTTAAGACACTTTGTTCCCATTAAGACGTTTCCTTTCTCTACTTCCCGCTGTACTCTGAAGGAATTTCCTGTTGAGTGGTGTACTTAACGCCACGTTTTGCCTTAGTACCAGAAATGAGAATATTTTAAATTTCATTTTTTGCAATGGATATCGAACCTACAATCTGCAGCATTTACAGTCGCACCCTTGTACCCCTGCGCCACTTGCCTCATCCAAATTACTACGTATATATTCCATTCATCTAAAAATATAATTTCTTCTCTTTATTAAGATACTTAAAAATATCGAAAGTAAATAATTTAAAATTTGAGGCCAGTCGTGGCGCAGGGGCAAAGTGTGACTGTAAAACCGACTGATTAGTTCGATCCCCACTCGAGGAGATGAAATATTTACTTAAATTTATATTTCCATTTCTTCGCTCTGGTGTCGAGGAAAATGCGCTGCGTTGAGTTCTGCCACTCAACACGTAATGCCTCCAGAATTTGGCAGAAAGTGGGGAACGGAGCGTCTTAACACTAGGTTCCCTCTGCCTATCCTGTTGTGTGCGGGATAAAGCGTGAAGCTGATAAAAAAAATGAAATATGTTATTTCGCTTCAGCTTATAAGTTTCGTCTAAGAGTTACAATATTTTTGTAGCTAGTCTCCCCTAATGCAGATACCTTCGATTATGATAGAATGTTTTGCGAACGCGTCGATGGCACGCTGCCACGCGTAATGGCTCTTGAAACGGTTTCATTTCACAACATTAATTGATTTATCAAGAAATAGAATTTAAAAATATCTACTGATGATTAAACATCGGTTTAGTTAAAACGGGGACTTACATTGGATGGAATATTGATTAGATACTTTAGTTATATTTATATATGTATTTATTTGTATTTACTCACTTTGATATGCTATTGTATAAAAAATATATTATATAAACCTTATTTTTGATAATTCACTCAAATTCGTATCCTAATCTGATCCTTAACCTAATCTGAAAGCAGTCAAGAAATACAACTAAATCGTCGTCTATTGTTATAAAAAAAAACTTTCAATATCTTTATAGGTGATGTAAGCCATCGCTTTACTTTGTTGTATATTAAAAAAAATGATTTACGCATACACAGCGTCTAGCTATAAAAGCGATATTTATGAGTTTGATTCCCATTAGTCACAACAAAGACAAGAGAAAACGCGACGTTGAGTGCCACTACTCAATATCCAATGCTTTGAAAATTGGGCAGAAAGCGGAGAAGTGTCTTAACACTTGATTCTGTCTACCCTGCTATATAGCATTTTTTTATATTCTCCATATGGAGAATCCCATATGAAGCTAAAAAAACCTCTCAAATATTCGCTAGTTCAGTCAGATACATCTTGATGATTTTTAAAAATATTTTTGGTAATTACTAAAAATATACAAAAATAAAATCAATTAGATTAAAATTAAAAGGTTACAAATTATCATATTAAAAACTTACTACATGAGGCCGGTCGCGGCGCAGCGGCACGAGGTGTGACTGCAAAATCGACTGGTTGTGGGTTCGATCCCCACTCGAGGAGATGAAATATTTACTTAAATTTATATTTCCATTTCTTCGCTCTGGTGTCGAGGTTAAGCGCGGCGTTGAGTTCTGCCACTCAACACGCAATGCCTCCAGAATTCGGCAGAAAGTGAGGAATGGAGTGTCTTAACACTAGGTTCCCTCTGCCTACCCTGCTGTGTGCGGGATACAGCGTGAAGCTGATTTATTTTTTATTTTAACTTACTACATTTCATTCGTACATCATAACATAATTAAAAGCGACAACTGCCGTGACAAACGAGAACCCACACCCGCATTTTTACCAATTTCCCTTTGAAAATTGAAACCTGTTATATCCGACACAATACCATTGTCCGTTAACACGCTTGTAAAAAGCCGGATATGTCGTGTTTTGTAACAAAACGACTCAACAAGTTGTTACTTGCACCCTCTATTGTCATCTTTTCATGGAAAATCAAGAGTAAGGCTATGCCATTTTTAACTTTATGTCACATATATCAAAGAATGTTGTATTTATCATACTGAAACAGATTAGAAATATTACTATGCCATAATACAAATTTTCATAGTCATACTGTAAATAAAGTAGTATAATAAATACTCTGTGGCATAGTTAACCCTCGATGCGCTACAATGTTATTTGAGGGGTGTTATTTTACGTTGGAAAAAAAATAATAACACGGACTTATCGCCTTTTTACCGTTCATTCTTACATAAATAACGATAAAGGGAAATTAAATCAAAGTCTTATTAGAATATTAAAAGTTTGGAAGGCGTTTTTTTTAATGTCTCTCGCGGCTAGGGACGTATATTTCACTCAATTTGGTAAATGGAACGACGTGGTGGGTTAGCCCATAAAAGCTATTAGGGGGTTATATTCTTTCTTATACTTTTAGTAGATTTTTTTAATTAGTGCCGATGGTTTTACTTGTGATTTATAACTTTTCACTTTTAAAGAAAAAAAGTTGTTTGCTTTCTGCCTCAATATTTTAGGATAGGTACATCATATTCTATGTATAAAGCTGGTATTAAGATAAGAAAATGGAAAAAAATACTGTCAGTATCAATCTTTACGAAGTAAGATCAAAATTTTTAAGCAGTCTAAATGTAACGGTGAAATATATGAAAAAAAAAACCTATTTATACCTAATATTATACTATTACTAAAATATTACAATATCACATAAATAAACAGAAACATAAATTCTTATAAAATACACAAATTTATACGTAAGTACTATCTATACACATATATTATATGTATATATTGCGAGTGGTCGAATAAGGTTCCCCTGAGGAGGCGATCTGTACCGGCCATGCGTCTTGTCTTCCCGGACGCAACCTGTCTTGTTGGATAGAAAAACAACTATTTTGATACTTTGATTTTTTTAAATGTTAATATTTTTTTTATATATTTATAATAAAGTTTAATAATTTTAATAAATATACTGTTAATCAAAATGTATACCTGCTTAATGCTTTACTTACTATTTGTTTGTTATTTTACAAAGTCTTTACTATCACACTATTGTTCGCGACGTCGCGATATTCTCGCGTTCGCGGACTTGACTCGACATGTCGTTGCAAGCTCTTAGTTGCGTGTCGTGACTCGTGACGTCACACCATTATAATAGTTTTAAAGTATTATTTAATATTTTCTAAATTAGTAATATGTTTAATTAATAACATAAATAGAATTATAGATAGATATAAGTATCACCTTTTAGTTTTATATAGTAATTCTCCAGTTTTTATTGTAATTATATAGTTTTAATATAGTTTACCGAGCTAATTGTATTTTAAGATAATAATCACTTTCGTATCGTAAAAACTATTATTAATTATTGTTAATTATAGGTTTGTATAGAAAAATAACAGATTTATAAATGTTAAATGTTAGTAAATAATTATTAAGAGATTTTTTATCAAAATAACTTGTGTGAATTTCGTCATAGTTAGAGTATCTTTCGTAAATTTCTAATAGTAAATAATTAAATAGTATATTAATTTATATTTAATAATATAGATATTTTTGTGTTCTTTTAATATATATAAATTGTAAAATCGTCCGATAGATAGTTATTAAAATATAAGTAAAAACATGTAATAGTCATAGTGAAAATATTAATGTAAATAAAGATAAAACGGCTCGGTGGCTCGCGGCTCTCTTTACGGTATAGCTCCGCGGTACGTAAGGTAGCAAAGACGCGCAGTCAGTGTGTCGGACAACCAGTTCAAGCATAGTGAAAAGGAAGAAAAATAGGAAGAAAAATAAGAAGAAAAATAGAAGAAATATAGGAAGAAAAATAGAATAATAGGAAGACACATTTGAAGAAGCCGTCAGTCACCGACCGTTATATTGAAATATCATCTTGTTTCATTCGGCGATCTCCGTGTTCCCTCTATCCGGAACCTATAGTGTACAGGGCGTCAGCGGCTCGTTCGCTCGAGATCCGCCCGTCCGGTACAACTATAAAAAAGCAAGAAATTGATAATGAATATAAAAATCTGCAACAGTTATAGATTCAGATACAATGTCATGTCCCGGCTCCTCTCATCTTCAACCAACAACCCGTTTGCTTCTCTGTAGAAATAAAGGAAGTATCCTTTAAGTTTTTTTTATGAGCCCCATGTGATTTAGCTTTGATTTACCTATATGAAAGGTAGAACTCAATTTGTCAGCTTCACGCTGTATTCCGCACACATCAGTGTAGGCGGAGGGAACCTAGTGTTAAGACAATCCGTTCCCCACTTTCTGCCAAATTCTGGAGGCATTGCGTGTTGAGTGGTAGAACTCAACGCCGGGCTCGACACCAGAGCGAAGAAATGGAAATATAAATTTAAGTAAATATTTCATCTCCTCGAATGGAGATCGAACCCACAACCAGTCGGTTTTACAGTCACACTTCGCGCCGCTGCGCCACGACTGGCATTTTTAACATCTTTTTATTTTAACTTTTTTTAATTCTTTCGTATGTTCTCTATCCAACGTGATATTGGCAATATGAATATTGCTCAAGTGACTCGTTCTGAACACCATAATAAAATAAAAATGAATTGTTTATCACTTTCTAGTTTTTACCTAAATAATATTATACCAAAAAAAATAAACAAAACTCAAAACGTTTCACACCCTGTATACATAGTAGCCAACCATTAGGGAAATCTGCACAGCTAGTGCTGTTTAATTTATTCGTCGGAGTATTCTTAAACTATCGGTTTTGTGGTCGATTCAGTCTTATATAGGTATGCCGAGGTCGAATCCGCCGAATTAGACGCCTCCAGAGACGCGCTAACTAAAATATATGCAGATCACGGGTGGAGGGAAACGGGAGATATAAATCTTACATAATTTAGGTGAAAAATATATAGGTTTAAAACCTATTTTTTAGGCTTATTTTGTACTGTGATGTATTTTGATCGGCATTTTTGTTGACAAAATTCTATTATATGTAATGGAAATAGACGAGATTTATAAATATATATATTTTATTTCGTTTTAATAATTTACATATTTTTTTAAAGACAATTTTACCTTTCTAAATAACATCCTTATTTAGAGGGATTAAGAGTAAAAATTTTCACTTTCTGCCGAATTCTAGGGACATTTTGAGTCCAGTGACGGAACTCGACGCCGGGCTTTGCCTGGAAACCAGAGCGAAAAAATTAAAGTATTACATACTTAATTTCCTCGAGTGGGAATCGAACACACAACCCGTTGCGTATACAGCCACACGCTTGTGCCCCCGTGCCACAACTGGCGTGGTATAAGTACACATTTCCATATTATACAAAATACCCATCGCGCGTGGTCCGTATATCACACGTAACTCGTGAGGCGTCGTTTTACGAGCTCGTATGGCAGTATGGCACCGACAGGATTTATGTTGCAGAAATATTAAAAAAATGTGTTGAGTAAAACAATTTTGTATGAACAAGAAAATTAATTTTGTCTGCTATTAATATAAAAATTTAAAATACGTATAAATACTTATAAAAATAAATAGTTCATTAACAATAGCAGGAATTAGAGAATCCACACAAACGAGTGAATGTAAATACGACAATTGTGGGTTCAGAGAGTGAAACTTTAAATATTAACATTTCCTCGCCCTGGTAACGATTGGCTCGTTACCAGGCGTAGTGGTGCGGCGTAGTATTCCGCCACTCAACATGAAATGTCTCAAGCAGAGGAAAGTGGGAACGAAGTGTCTTAACACTAGATCCGCCTTACCTGATTGCCATATATGGGACACAGCGTAAAAAAATGGAAATTTATCTAATTTACCTATACAAAATTTTTCGTAAATTATTATATTTAACCTACATACCTACATCAATACTCTTTCAAAAAGTCCCATTAATGTTTTTTTTAATATTTTATATACATTAAACAAACACTTTATGTATAATATTATTGATCTAACACAGTTTCTGAACCAACACCACCAGACCCTCACTAACTCAACCCGCTAAAAAGACGCCGGCATAACTAACAGCCCCCCAGAGTGGCATATAACCGGAATGCATAATACCACCAGCCAGAGACCGCCGGGTTTCCTTACCAAATCGTTCGTGAATACTATTGTTTCCTTTCAAATATAAATTATATGATCTGCCGACGTATCATGAATATATGGATGAGAGGCAAATTGATATTACGACGCTGTCGGACCTGGTTGCCGAAATTGTTTTTTTTTTTTCTTTTTATTCCAGTAAGTAATTTGTGACCGTGGTGAGAATTACCCAGGTAATGAATTGGTGGGGTGTTTGAGTAACGAGGTGTATTTGAATAGCTTTTACGAGTAATTTAAATGAGGTTGTGGAGGCGGAGTGGTACAGGCGTGTGCAAAGCGCGAAGGTTGTGTATTCCATTTCCACAAAAAGGTGACAGTAATACAGTGCAAAGTGGAGACTAAGTGTGGATTAGTTCAACTATTTACTAGTAAATATTAAAGAAATCTATAATAAAAATGAAATTTAAAATTTTCTAAATATAATAAATAAATAAATCAAATAAATCAGCTTCACGCTGTATCCCGCACACAGCAGGGTAGGCAGAGGGAACCTAGTGTTGAGGCACTCCGTTCCCCACTTTCTGCCGAATTCTGGAGGCATTGCGTGTTGAGTGGCAAATATAATCATTTTTTAAATTAAAAAAATCCTCTTCTGGCTATTATGAAAACATTTTTAATATACCTCCCTCCCATTAACCTTCCTTCCTTTAATATAACGAAAGGTTATTTAAATCCGGTTTTAATTTCGTAACACAAATAGTATTAAACGAGAATTATTTGTATGTTTATTTAGACCGTGTCAAAGGGTTGGGCAGTGTTTGTCCAGCCGCCAGCCTCCAGCAGTGATGGCGTCCCGTATTTGATATTAATTTACTCTCAGATGTCGATTCATAGTTGCGAATGTAAATTGGACAGGGATTTTAATAACGTGTTATCTTCTAGGTATTTTTTTAGGTTCCCACTGTATCCCATGCCCCCAATTTGTGTAGTAGGGTAGCAAAAGAACCTAATGTTAAGACATTATGTTCCTCACCTTCCAATTGTCGATGCGTTGCGCGTTGATTACCGTAACTCAGTGCCTCGCTTTGTCTTGTTACCAGAACGAGAAATCGAGACTAAATAATTCCCCCTAATCGGAATCGATCACAACTGTTGTGTTTATATACAGACACTACCGTTTCACCACGATAGCTTCTGTAATTAATATAAATAATATTTTTGTTTACTATAAAAAAATCGTAAGTCAAACTAGACAAAGGCCAACAATGCATTTCAAAATCACATATCCTAATTAATAACTTTATAGTCAGTATTTTTTCATAGTAGAAAGAAATGTCAATTATTTTTACTTAATTATTTTTGTCTATTTGTCTGTATGTGTAAAATAACAAAATTAAAATGTGGATTACTAATAAGGCCAGTCGTTACCAGTGGCAAGCGTGCTTCTATAAATGCGACAGGTGGTGGGTTCGATTCCTATTCAAGGAAACGAAATATTAAATATTTTCATTTCTTCGCTCCAGTAACTAGGCAAAGCGAGATTGAGTTCCACCACTATTACCCAAAGTACCCAGAATTCGGGGGAATGTAGGAACGGAAGTGTCTTAACACTTGGTTCCCAATCTCCATTTTGCTTACCGTATTACGTGTGGTAAACAGCGTGAAGCTAAAACAAATCTAATTGAAAAGGTGACTATTTGTGAATGATACCTACGTATAAGCGTGTTGATAACATTTAAAAAAAAATCTATAATGTAAAAATATAGTATATTCTTTATTGCACCAAATTCATACATAATAAAACAAACATTTCGAAATTTAATTCACAACGGTGGACTTATCTCTAGAAGAGATCTCTTCCAGCCAACCCGTGGAAGTGGATAAGTGCAAAGTAGCGGGAAAGACAAGAAGACAGTGCAGTGAAATTGAGAAAAAAAAANAAAGTAACATAAATTTATCATTCTTAAGTTACAACTATTTATTAAAAGGATAAAACAAAACGGAACGTAACACCCAAAAACCAACAACCAAAAATGAACTAAACAATGTAACAAATAGTACAATATATTGTGTATAGTCTGTGTGATAGAATGACATTTACAAGTAAGACAAGATACTCATACTGCCATTCACTCAGATGTCATTTGTCATAAACAACATTTTTAAGTGTTACGAGCATAATTTTAATAATTTAAAGTAAAAAAAAAATATAATGTATCATGTAAAAATATTTAAATGAAAACGATTTTTTTTTTGTATTTATAATGGTGATCGACGAAAAAAATATATTATTAATAAGTATTTATTCTAAAATAAACTTAAACAAATAAATACAAGTTATTTACCATATATTTTTAAACTATATCAACATTTTATCATTATCTCAAGACAAGTGAACGTTGAAGGAGGAGACTGAATAAAACATGTGATTAATTCCCACGGGGCGTTGCTTAATGGTGGCGGAGACTTTTCCTATTAGTGACCAGCCGTTTTTATTTCCTCTCTTGTGCAAATTACAAGTAACGTTTAGGTTCCCTAATAAATAAGTCTATTTAGAAGCGTGTGATGAAGTAAGTAGAAATAAAGTTTTTTTTTTATTTTATTATTTTTTTTTTAGTTTCACGCAGTATCCCGTTTGAAATCCCGCTTTAAATTGAAATAAGTGTCTGAGTTTGGTCCCAGAGATTAATAATTTATTGCCTCGAGTGACGATCGAACCCACAACCGTTGCGTTACCCTGCACCACGGCCTCGGTGGAATTTTTGAATATTACATATGATTAATATATAAAATTATTTCGTTACTCAAGGAACGATAAAAAACGTACAAACACAATTACTATACAAGTTACATTGGCTACATTTGCTGAGTGGAAGTGTAGTGTATCACTAAGAGATGTCTGAAAATTCTTACAGAAACGGAAAAAAACGGGATTTTCCATATCGTTCATTCCATTTACGTCTTAAACATCACATAACCAAAATTACGAGCGAAGTCTAATATTTATCTATAAATAAATTATATAAAATCTATTATTTTCATATAAATCTCATCTTTACATGACTACCTGCGAGATTTTCCCGTAATAAAATCACAACCCGTGACTACCAGCTTATAACATTTCCGGTGACTGAACTTACTAGTTGTTTCTAAAACCGCTCCACTAACACTAACCATCGCATCGCTTATATTATCGATTTTTGTGAATCACGAAATGTTATAGATGTGTTTATTTAATTTTATAAGATTTGTTTTTTTTAAATAAACATAGGTAGATTTTTTTTGTGAATCTATAGGAAACAATACCTTAACTCTACTTACTCTATAATTATTATTATTTACTAGTGACCCAAACGCGACTTCGCCCGCTTATAATTTCAATTTATATTAGAAATAAAAAAATAAATAAATCGGCTTCACGCTGTAGCCCGCACTCAGCAGGGTAGGCAGAGGGAACCTAGTGTTAAGACACTCTGTTCTCCACTTTCTGCCGAATTCTGGAGGCGTTGTGTGTTGAGTGGCAGAACTCAACGCCGCGCTTTGCCTCGACACCAGAACTAAGATATTACAAATACTTAACATAAATTTTAGCCTATGTTAGTCTGTGTGTTAGTTACAATATTACTGAAAAGTTTCAGCTAATTCCGTTTAGTATATATTGTGTGAAATTAGAACAAACATCCATCCTCACAAACTTTCACACTTTACAACAATACTACTGCTTCAATTACATTTTTTTAAAACTGAATAGTCCATTTATCGAGAAAGCAATAAATAAAATAAATAAATAAATCAGCTTTACGCTGTATTCCGCACACAGTAGGGTAGGCAGAGGGAACCTAGTGTTAAGACACTCCGTTCCTCACTTTCCGTAAAAATCTGGAGGCATTGCGTGTTTAGTGGCGGAACTCAACGCCGCGCTTTGCCTCGACACCAAAGCGAAGAAATAGAAATATACATTCAATTAAATATTTCATCTTCCCGAGCAGGGATCGAATCCACAACCAGTCGATTATACAGTCACACTTTGTGCCATTGCGCCACGACTGGCCTCAAAATAAAGTATAGAAATACCTTATCCATCCCACTCATCTACTCCTAACATTAGCTGGATTATAACTGAAGCGTATGCATCCTTTCACATGTTTAGAGTCCGTGTTGAAGTTCAAACAAAGCCAGTATATTGAAGTAGAGTGCCCTTTATGCTTACATGTTAAGTGAAAAGTGCCTTCAAGTTTTAAAACGAATCATTTAATACATTTTTTTAAATTATAATTAATGAATTAATTAATTGAGATATTAATTTAATTAATCAGGCCAGTCGTGGCGCAGGGAAACAAAGTGTGACTGTAAACGCGACTGGTTGTGGGTTCGATCCCCACTCGAGGAAATGAAATATTTATTTAGATTTATATTTCCTTAGCTCTGGTACCGAGGCGAAGGGCGGCGTTGAGTTCTGTCACTCAACACACAGTGCCTCCAGAATTCGGTGAAAATGTAGAACGGAGTGTCTTAATGCTAATTTCTCTTTGCTTACCCTACTGTGTGCGGGATACAACGTGAAGCTTAGTTTTAATGATTTTTTTTTTTATTAATTTAAACGAATGAAAAGTACTAAGCTATAAAATAGACTGAATATATACAATTTTTTTAAAATATTTTAACAATGTAGTAACATATATTTAATTTTTAGATCTAGATTACGCAGATTTCCCCGTCCGGTCAAATCAGTGCTGAATGTAGAAACGGAATGTGTAGAGGTTCTCTCCGACTAATCTGCTGGATGTAGGAAATTGGGTGTTGCTGCTCTTTTTACTTAGGAAAAACAAAAATATACATCTAGAATCAAAATTTCGGCACAACAACAAAGGACAATGTCTTTTCCAAGACAGAAATAAATCTTGTTTTTTAGCTTCACATTGTATCCAACATATAGAAATATTATGTAGGCAGAGGTAACCTAGTAACACTAGACACTCCGATCTCCACTTTTTATCCACTTTTCAAGACATTGCTTGTTGAGTAGCGGAAGTCAACGCAACCCTTTCCCTTGCTATTATTTTCCCGAGTGGAAATCGAACCGCAACCATCACGTTTAGTCAGACACCGTATCCACTACACCTCGACGGCCTAACAAAAGAGAATATAATTTTAAAACAAAACCAAACAAAAACAAACAAACACAAACAAAACCCATTTATACATAATAACAATAAACCACAAGGAGTTTCCAAATCAGCCTCTCCATCTCGAGTGCCAACATCTCAATTGTATGAACACCATTCATTCATTCACTTATCGCTTCTACTTCATAAACAACTCATACACACAACTGTTCCATACATTTTGATTCGTAGGATCTTGTAGTGTACAATTATGGGCCATTTAGTGACGCGATATATTCGTGTTGTCTTGTTCTATAGTGGTTCTGGTTTTTAATATATTTTGTATTTAATATTGATTAATGTATAAAAATTAAATAAAAAAATTAGCTTCAGGTTGTATCCCGCACACGGCAGGGTAGGCAGAGGGAACCTAGTGTTAAGACATTCCGTTCCCCACTTTCTGCCGAATTTTGGAGGCATTGCATATTGAGTGGCAGAACTCTAACTCTAACTAAGTATTTCATCTCCTCGAGTGGGGATCGAACCCACAACCAATCGGTTTTACAGTCAGACTTCGTGCCACTGCGCCACGACTGGCCTCATTTTTTTCTATTAGTTCGTATAATTTATTTAATATATAGCATTATTAGTATATAAAATAATTTATAAATTTTAATCTTAATGTCTTATAATAGATACATATATTCATTTCATATAAGAATAATAACTACAAAGGAAACTTACGTAGTTTTTTCCACGAATTATCCATTACATTCCGAGTCCAACAATAAAACATCCAGTCTTGTCTATGGCTTCAATATAATAAATAAATTTAATAACTTATATTACAAAATACTTTTCACTTACCAAAATCAATATAGCCAATAACTCCACACATTTATATATCTTTAACACCATTCAAGAACAAGCCGCGAGGTCCCCCGCCCACAGGCTAAATTGCCACGATTAATGCATCGGGTTCCTGAGACCTGGGACCTGAGACCTGAGACCTGGGGACTGAGTACCGTGATTTATACCAACAATGTGCATATTCGGACAGACAATCAAGCTGTGAGTCAGTGTGAGAAATTTTGTGGGCGACAGATATATATNATATATATATATATATATATATATATATATATATATATATATATGTATGTATAATTTAGTTTTACATCGTGTTTCAATTTAGCTGCGTTTTTTCTGATATGTGATTGATATAAAATTAAAATTGACTAATATTTGTACTTCACGTTGTATCCCGCGTGTATCAGTGTAGATAGAGGGAGCTTAGCTACTCCGCTCTCCATTTTCCGCCGAATTCTGGAAGTATTGCGTGTTAATTGGCAGAACTTAACGCCGCGCTTTGCCTCGACACGAAAGTGAAGAAATGCATTTTCCCGAATGGGATTCGAATCCATGACTTGTCGCATTAAAAGACACACTCTTGTGCTGGCCCCTACAATACGACTTTCCTCAATATTTGAGATATTTAATTTTTTTTTCCTGTGTTCGTTTCTTGTTTTGTGTTTCTTGTCTTTCACACATTAAGGGAGAAAACATATTCGGAAACATACAAAAATGTTTACATAGAATGATTCGAATTTGCACCCTTTGGTAACCATCCAACCGTCTCTATGCTAATAATCGTCTCTGTAGAAAGATCTTCCTACAGTTATGCTAAATAAAACAACAATTTGTAAAAAGAAAAAAAGAGCTATGTAGGGGCTGTAGCGCTTGGCGTTCTGTTCTCAAACTATTACTGATATTAATGGGTACTATTCTAAATATTAATTTAGCAAGTGATATTTTTTTGTTTGAATAACCAAAAGAATACATGTATTTTGTACAAATGTCCTTAAATACATGAATTAAAAATAAGTAAGTCTCTTGATACGAATGAGAGAATTTTTGTATCACTTATAAGACGGCTCAAAGCTAAAACATATACCTACTTACTTCACAATTTTTTGTAGCTTCACGCTGAATCCCGCACATAGCAAGGTATACAGCCTGGCAACGTAGTGTTAAAACACTCTGTCCCATTAAGACACTTTCGTATCCCACTTACACCTTACACCGCCAAATTCTGGAATTTAAAAATCGATTCTATTTTGAGTGGCGGAACTCAATGTCGCTACTATTTAAAAATAAAATAAATGAATCATCAAATTTCATTTATAAATTTCCAAAACTCATAACCCTTTACTGCCTCATAAGTTCCAAGTAAAAAATCCAAATTGCCACGAGACCTATAACAGATAGCTATAAAATCTCAAAAAACTCCCCGAAGACGTCTAGAAGACACCATCAAGGACATAATTCATAATGAAAAAGTTAATTTTCACCGGGTTAAAACTAATTTGCATATTTTTGTGTACAGTGTTCAATTATTCGAGTGTGCTCTACAGCTCACTCTTTCCTGTTACCCCTAATAACGGCCCGCCGGGGATCGTTTCGGATGGGGAACCCTTTTCAAATTAATTTTTCTTCGCCAATTAGCGAACAATGTTGAAAGGATGCTGTATTGATCTGCATCTTTACGTTATAGACTTCTTGGGGGCCGAGGGTCGCTAAAATTTTGTTTTATTAAAATTTTATGCACTCTTTATATATTTCAATTGTATTTTAGTGTCTTAATTAATTTAGGTTGTTAACGCCAGAGGCAAGAGCGATCTTTTGGTTATCAGGATAGAGTATTCAGCAGCATATTTGGGTCACTGGAAATTATTTTTTTACTTAATCGAGGCCAGTCGTAGCGCAGCGGTACAAAGTGTGACTGGTTGTGGATTCGATCTCCACTTGAGGAAATTAAATATTTATTTAAATATATATTTCCGTTTCCTGGCTCTGGTGTCAAGTCCAGTCTAATGTCTGGTGTCCAGAATTAGGCGGAAAGCGAGGAACGGAGTGTCTCAACACTAGGTTCTCTCTGCCTACCCTGCTGTGAGCGGGATACAGCCTGAAGCTGATTAATTTTTTTTTAACTTAATCGATGAAACGCACAGACGAACAGCCCTATATCGCTATATTAGCCTATTTATAGTAATGATTAATATTTACTTAAATGTTAATTTAAAATTATACCGTTACAATTTTAGTTCTGTATATAAAAAATACCAATAGATGCACACGTCACATAAACAATAAAAAAAAATCTTGTGGAATGTTTTTATTTTAAAGAGGACGAATAAAATAGTCTCGATTATAATTTTAATTAACACATAAGATAAATAAAATTATTATTCTAATGTCCCTACTTGTTTCAAAGTCATTAACATAATAAATATTTTTTTATATTTTTGTATAAATTAGAAGAATTACAAAATCGTTAAAAGACAATTTCAAATTATTCACGTTTATTAAAAAAAAAATTAAAATAACTTCCAAAGCTGACATCAAATTAACATACGTACGTAATACCTTGTAGTGAAAGTTGACGAGACGAACGTAGAAACGATGCAATATAGGGATTTGTCACGCCTATGATACGAGACCTAGTATCAACGCGGACCGTCACCGGCTTTCCATGAAGAGCTGCGAGCAATCGCTTATTATATGCCATTGCTTAATGCCATGCCATAACCATGGATAATTTCAATGATTTCATACATATTATGTAGTAAGATTGACCAGAAATGGCTGTTTTTAACTAATAATTTTCGAACCCAAACCATAGTTACGGGTTAAGTTCAATTTTTATACTGAAACTCAATGAAATTACAAACTAGGTTGCAAACGAAACGAAAAATAAAAATTTACAATTTTATCAAAAATAATATACAAAAAAAAGCTGAATAAGCGTCGGGCGTCTTAGTTTTTATTTCTTCTATACAAGAATTTGTTTGGATTCTCCCTGAATAGGGTGCTTTCAGGGCGCACCGACAGGCACTTCTCTTTCTCTTTAATTGAGAGCTACAACGACCCACTCAGTTTTGAATAAAGTCCCGCCATGTATACATTTTAATAAATGTATCGTGGGTGAATAGATGTTTTTATCAAAAAGAAACACGCCTGCTTATATAATGCTAAAATATACAATTTAAGTGTAGGTGGTTCAATGGACCGGGGCGTGGTGCTGTGAATGGCGCGCGCCCGCGTACTTTTGAGGGTTAAGTAGAATATTGCCATTACATTGAGATGTTGCTGAACAATGACGCTGTAATGTAAATTTATTTTTAAAGCTGTTCCTTCGTAGTTGTTTTGTACGGTTGATTAAAATATTGTAGAATAAAAGTTTAATTTTGTTCAGTTTCACGCTGTATCCCGCACACAGCAGCGTAGGCAGAGGAAACCTAGTGTTAAGACACTCCGTTGCCCACTTTTCGCCGAGTTTTTTTGAAGGCATTACGTGTTGAGTGGCGGAACTCACCGCCGCGCTTTGCCTCGACACCAGAACGAAGAAATGAAAATATAAATAAATACTTCATTTCCTCGAGTGGGAATCGAATCAGTCGATTTTACAGTCACACTTTGTGCCTCTGCGCCGCGACTGGCCCTCAAAATATCTTAACTTAAAATCCAAAGCTTTTAGGATTATGAAACAAGCTTTACAAATCCTTTACGTCATCACGATCTACATACACAATACATAGTGTATGTAAAACCTTTCTAAAGAGAAAGGTTCTTTTGACTATTTCACTGATAATAATAATAATGTAGCATCATGTTGAGGGCGTCGTGGCGCAGTGGCACAACCATGTGATACAATCAACGCGACGGCTGTGGATTCGATCTCGACTCGGGGAAATTAATCGTCATTTATTATTTGTTTTATTTCTTGTAGAAAGTTGCTTAAAGTGGGGTAAGGAGTGTCTTAACACTAGGTTCCCTCTGACTACCCACTCTGCTGTATGCAGGATGCAACGTGAAGCTGAAAATAAATTGCTATAAGCTGAAAACAATTCAATCAATTTTGGAATTTCGAAAATTGACTCCACAAATGGATAAAAAAGATTGCTATATGAAAAATTTTATTCATAATATAAGTAAATATTTGATTACCTACGCAAAGATTATTTCTCTACAAAAACGTTTTTATATTAGACGGAACGTACCAGTTAGGGTAATGTACCTGAAAAAAAAAAATAGGTAAAAAGACAAAAAAGCATAAGAAACTTACCAAACACATACAACGTTAAAATACTAAAATTATAAAATACAAAAAATCCAAAAGAACAGGAGGATTTACAAAAGGAAGTCTTTTCTAAATTTGACCCAAATACCCCTGTCTATAAAAGTCGATAAGCCAAACAGTTTTTCTGGAGTTCAACAAAGGCCGCGGCCGCTGTAAAAGAGCTACTTTGTCCCTCCCACAGGGTCCCACAGGGTGGGGACGGAGACTAAGGCGGCAATATTACGCTTGCTTATGAAAATAAATGTTGGTAAAGACGTCTGTATGCTCGTACACTGTGATGAATAATAAAATGAATATTGTCTGTTCTTTTGTCTTTCCAAAATGTTTATTAAATATTTTTATGTTGGAAGTTGTTGCGTTGCTTATAATTTTGTAAATATGTTAGTTATTTTTCTTTTTTTTTTTTTTGTTTCTTAAACGAGGTATGATTGAGGTTTTTTTGGAAGATTAAGTTTCATATATCATCGGAATCTTGGTATATTTTATATATACTTTGTCTTGTCGACTGTAAACACAGCTGCTTATGGGTTCGATTCCTATTCGAGAATATTAAATATTTTCTGTATTCATTATCTTTGTATAGGTGTCAGGCGAAGCGCGGGGTTGAGTTCCGCCACTAAGCACACTATTCGGCGGTAAATGGGGAGCGGTATGTCTTAACTCTACGCTCCCTCTGCCTACCGTGCTACAGCGTGATATAGCGTGAAACTGACAAAAAGTACATGCTAACTGATTGTCACAATATGTTATAATAAAACGTAGTTTTCATTTAATATCTCACCCCTATACATAACCAAACACCATTGCTATATAAAATTATGATATTAAGAAAAAAATACAAGATATTTTTTCATTTTTTTGATCTCAAATAGCATCTTCATCATAAAGAAGCTACCTATATATATGAATCTATTTACAATTCCATCCGCCCTTAGAGGCTTTTTACTGCGACAGTGACATTGACCACGCCCATTGGCGACAAAGCCTTGGGCCACGCCCATCGCGACATTTTAGACCAATCACAGAGCGATCTCGATTTTTTTATGGCCACGTAGTTTCAAATAATCTGAATACAATCTTAATATGGGCGGTTTAAGGGAAGAAGCAGAAACATTATGCGAAAATAAATTTTGTAAAAAAACGTATTTTTATGTGATATTTATTTAATTTTAAATTTGGTGTATTTATATCATTATCTACACTATGGGGCCAGTCGTGGCACAGAGGCACAAAGTGTGAAACCCGACTGGTTGTGGGTTCAATCCCGACTCGAGGAAATGAAATATGTATTTAAATTATATTTCCATTTCGTCGCTCTGGTGTCGAGGCACAGCGCAGTTTTGAGTTCCGCCACTCAAAACGCAACCGGAGGAAAGTGGGTAACGGAGTGTCTTAACACTAGGTTCACTCTGCCTACCATGCTGCGAGCGGGATACAGCGTGGAGCTTATTATGTTCTGAAAGTATTAAGTTTTGGCTTTGATCATCGAATTTATGTCAAATTGTGATACATATATTAGCAAAAATTACATTTATACAAAACTACATTTATAAAAAAACTACATTTATACTCGTACATTTAAAATACACCAACATAAACATAAACATTAAAATAAGTGCAAGTAGGTAGATAGTAGCCATTTAAAACGGAACCTAACTGAACACAAACACATACAGCTGTGTAAAAACCGTAATACCCCGGCGGGAGGACACTGGGGGGACAGTGGAGGGGGGACAAAAAGCTCAAGTGCAGAGGCTGTATCGATCCGAGCGACCGGCGACATGGCTGGGTCAAATCTGTAAGGCTTAGAACACAGTGAAAGCGATCTCTGTTAATATATTTAAAAAGATGTTATAGATAAACACTATGTTTTTTTTTATCACGAACATACAATTGTTTAATAAGTATTTGTAAATCACGCTGTATCCTGCAAATAGTAGGTAGGCAGAGGGAACCTACTTCTAAGGCAGTCCGTTCCCCACTTTCCGCCGAACTTTCGAGACATTGCGAGTTGAGTAAGAACTCAACTTGTTACGAGAGAGAGAAATTAATTCAAGATCCCGTGTGGGAATAGGACCCACAACCTACGCCACGGCTTCTGCAAAAGAAAATATGCTTTAACATACTTAACTTCACGCTTTACTCTTAACAGAGTAGTCAGAGAAAACGGAGCGCCAAACGCTATGGTCTCTACATACCTCTTTCGCCTCGTCCACTGTCATCAACCTCTTCATACATGCTCTTCGGGGGTTCTTCATGCTTTTTACGTTATCTTACTCTGTTATCTTTGTACTGTTTTCGAAGGTCAACTAAGGTCTCCCTCTATCTCTCTTGTCACTCATTTGTCCATCACAAATCTTTATAAATTAAAAGTTTTAATGATCAATTGCTTTTATTTGTGATATTTACATTTTAAACCCCGCTCATGAAAGCAGGGCTACAAAAATCAAGTTAGACTCATTTGAGTGTTCCCCTCCACGGAAATCTTTAGTAAAAGGCGAAAGATTTGTACGTATTGAAGGGAAACGAGAGTGACGACTTTTTTAAAACCGCGAGTATTTACGCTCGAAACAGAACCAAACGATAGCATGTTTAAAAACGTCTTAGCGGCATCTATGTTTTGATATAAAGACTATTGCACAAGTTTTAGTAAAAAAAATACTCTAGTTAGATATATAAATATAAGTCGGTGCAAATTATTATTGGAAAGTATTGTACAAAATTATTTAATATCATAAAAAAAATATTTCAATTCCGCCGAGTGTCTTGGGAAATTCGGTGGAAATGGGGAACGAAGTGTCTTAACACTAGGTTCCTTCAGCATATCCTGCTGTGCGCAGGATACAGCGAAAAGCTGATTTTTGAAAATGTTAAGAATAGTGAATGTAATATGTCAGCTCTACTTTTCTAAAATAAAGTAAAATTTCCATTTCATTTTTCTACTTAACAACTATTAAATTAATAAGTTAATATTTAGCATTTGCCTATTGAAATTACTGAAAATCTGTGTTATTTTTCATGACTTGATATAATCGATACGGATCAAAGTTTAACTTGATTAAAAGATATTAATAGGCAAAGTTTCTCCTTTCTCTTTACATAAAATCCGGTGTTAAGTTACGCCGGTTATAAAACCTAAAGAAAGTAAGAAACTAATTAAAAATATATTAATTTTAAGTATACAATATCTAAGTGTGTGAGTGAACACACCAACACAGCGCCGTGACTTAGGAATTCTTAAACTTGTCGTCCTGTGAAAGTGGCGCGCTGTATTTAAATAAAAAAAAAATCAGCTTCAAGCTGTATCCCACCTACAGCAAGGTAGGTAGAAGGAACCTAGTGTTAAGACACTCCGCTCCTCACTTTCCGCCGAATTCTAAAGGCATTGCGTGTTGAGTAACGGAACTCTACACTGCGCTTTGCCTCGACACCAGAGCGAAGAAGTTGAAATATAAATTTAAATGAATATTTAATTTCCTCGAGTGGGGATCGAACCCGTCGCGTTTACACAATTATTCCACAATTTAAAACTGAAAGTTTCTTAAACCTAGTGAATATTTATTACTCAATACATATTTACAGAGCTATAGAGTGACTGTGTACTGAGAAAGAAATCTATATTATAGATAAAACTAATATTATAATTAATTAAGTTTAAATTGTATCTATATTTAACTTCTTTTCTTCTCCTGTTAAAAGTGTTATTTTGCACAAATAGTAAAATAATATGGTCGCCCGAACCAGTTATAAGAATTCCAAGAGGCCTGGGTTCGAGTCCCGCTACGTTAAAAATTTTATAAATTGTTTCAAAAACACAAACTGTTTCTCAACTCGACACTCTTCTCAATTTTTTGTCAAATAAACTTTTCATACTAATTTATAATTACAAATAGATACGAAGAACTTTTAACTGTGCCACTAGGGCATTAATTACCTATATTAAAATAAATAATTCTATTCCTATTAAACTTTAAGATATCAATATATCAGAATCATCTAAAAAGTTCTTATGTTTATATTCTTTAAGAAGTAAGTAGGGAGCAGAGTGTCGTGACACTATGTTTATCTGACTACACTGCTATATATGCTTTTATCCGGTAAAGGATGACGCTGATTTAAACATAGTCGTATTGTATTAAAGCCAATTCCTAGCCAGCTAGCTAGCCTAGCCAGTCCTAGAATAGAATCTACTGCTAAGACACTCCGTTCCCATTAAGACTCTCCAGTTCCCCATTCTCCGACCAATTCTGGAACTCTACGCCGACATTGAGTCATTACCAGGGCGAGAAAATGAAAATATTAAATATTTCGTTTCCTCGAGTGGGAATCGAACCCACAACTTATCGTGTTTACAGTTGGACGCTTGTGCCACTGAGCCACGACTGGCTTCACCTGTTACTTATATAAATAAACGTCTCAAAAATTTGTTAATTTTACACACAACGATATTGAAAATCAAGAACTGTTTTCTTAACCTACATATTATTTCAATAAGTACATCTCAAAGTACACCAAAACACAATGAAGATTTAAAGATTATTTTTCGTGCTGAATATTGGAAGATCAAAGAAAGTTCTTTTACTGTATTTTTTTCTAAAGCTTTTGTTAATATTATCTCATAACAATGTATATTTATATATAAATTATAAACTATTCGATGCGCTTCTACTTTGTAAGAATCGATTTCTTTTGATATTTTTTTGTAATGTTTACAATGTTAGTTGTTTATGTTGAGGCCGGTCGTGGCGCAGCGGCACGAGGTGTGACTGCAAAATCGACTGGTTGTGGGTTCGATCCCCACTCGAGGAGATGAAATATTTACTTAAATGTATATTTCCATTTCTCCGCTCTGGTGTCGAGGTTAAGCGCGGCGTTGAGTTCTGCCCCTCAACACGCAATGCCTCCAGAATTCGGCAGAAAGTGGGGAACGGAGTGTCTTAACACTAGGTTCCCTCTGCCTACCCTGCTGTGTGCGGGATACAGCGTGAAGCTGATTTGATTTGATTTTTTACAATGTTAGTGTTTTTCTATTTAATATTGTTAAAATTCCTTCGTACGAAATGTATTTCGTATATTATTTTTAATCTAGTTTATTGGTTGACACTTAACTATTAGTAACATCATATTATAGATTTTAATACAGACCAGTCGTATTAAGAAATATTTTCATTTCTTGGCTCTGGTACCGAGGCAAAGTGCGGCGTTGAGTTCCACCACTCAACACGCGATGCCTCCAGGATTCGACGGGAAATGATAGATGTTAAAATAAAATGATAGATGTTAAAATAAAGTAAGCATCGTTTATTTGTTCTCGAAATTTACCGTAATGTCAAATGGATCTAGTATTCATCTTTCTATAATTAAAATATCCTTATACCACATTTGTAGCTTTTTTTAACTTCACGTTCTATTTCGTTATATAGCAGAGAAAGCAGAGGGACCTAGTGTTAAGACACTCCAGTACCCGTTATTTGTCTAATCCGGAACCATTGCGCCACGACAACCTCAGATTTATTGCCTAACACTAATAAAATACTATTAATTTTAAATAATTCAGCGAGCGACTGTAAACGTGACGGTTGTGGGTTCAATCCCCACTAGGAAGAATGAAATATTGAATATTTTTATTTTCTCGCTCTGGTAACGAAACAAATGGCGGCGTTGAGTTCCGCCACTCAACACTTAATGCTTCGAGATTTCAGCAGAAAGCGGGAAACGGAATGTCTTAACACTTGCTTCCGTCTGCCTACCCGCAATACCAGCAGGATACAGCGTGAAGCTGACGCTTGCAAAATACAAGAACTTTTTCAATTGCAAGTATAAATATTTAAAAATCTGATTTTGGCAATTCAAAGTAAGCAATCCGCGTAAAAATGAATTTCAATACAAAACAAACGTAAAAACGACACCCCTGCAATCGTCTCGGAGCAAAGCTACACTTTTCAAATATTAAAATTTAATCGCTCGGTTGTCGCGGGCCAAATTAGGTTCTCTTGAGAGATTGGCACAGAGTATACGAACTTTAGATGTTTCAATATATTGTAAGAAATTATGTATGAATTATATTATTAATTTTATTATATTTCTTAGTTTCAGGAGAGTCGTGGCGCAGGGGCACAAAATGTGATTGTAAATGCGACTGGTTGTGGGTTCGATCCCTACTCCAGGAAATGAACGATTATTTAAATTTATATTTCCATTCCTTCGCTCGGATGTCCAGGCAGAGCGCGGCGTTGAGTTTCGCCACGCAACACGCAATGCCTCCAAAATTCGACGGAAAGTGGGGAACGGCGTGTCATAACACTAGATTCCCTCTGCCTATCCTGCTGTGTGCGGCACAATACAATAATATGAACGTTGCTAAAACAAATGCAGACACCGAAGCTAAATTCTGATTTTGTGTAAGAAATAGGGCTTGAGTAAATTAACAGAAAAGACTACAGTCATATTTCTTCCTAAAGGATTTTCTTCCTAAAGTATGTCTTGTCAGATACGCATAATTTATCTGAATAACTAACGTTTAATATAAGTTAAATTTCTTTGAGGCCAGTGGTGCCACAGGGGCACAAGCGTGCGACTGTAAATGCTACAAGTCGTGGGTTCGAGTGTCACTAGAAAAAATGAAATATTTAACATTTTGATTTCCTCGCTCTGGTAATAAGATAAAGCGCAGCGTGGACTTCCGCTACTCAACAATCACTTCTGAAATTCGGCGGAAAGTGAGGAGTGGAGTATCATAACACTTATCTCCCTCCGCCTACTCTACCTTATACGATATTAAAGAAAAATATTAAAGAAAAATAACTATTATATAATAAATTTAATCAAAAACAGCACATCCACAAAATACTCTATGCAACAGTCGTGCAGTGATATCACAGAGACGAAGAAAACTGATATTAATTCTTACCTCCTTAATGATTTACAAGGCGTCGTCGTTTGTTTACTGTTCCTTATAGCGTAGGCGTCACTTGACTGCCGTCTCTGGAGATATTGGGTGACTTGGAGACAGGGAAGGTTTATTGTCAACATTATTTTGCTATTTTCTCTTTAATGAGTTTAGAAGTTATGTTATTTTTTTGTCAAAATTTTGTTTGAATTGTCTTAAAGGGTTCGATTTTCATTGAAAACGATTTTCAATGAAAATTGTGACTTTTTTTTATTTATTATAATACCTTTTTTTTCATTTTTTTTATATTCTAGTAGGCACAACACAGTATTTTAAATGATAATTATATTATTTTTTTACCTTATTTTTTTATTACAATAATATATTTTCTTTTAGCTTCATTGTGGATATCGCACTTAGCAGGGTAGACAGATAACCTGAGATGTTAGTGTTAAGATACTCCGTTCTCTATTCAGACACTTACGATCCCCATTTTCCGTTGGATTCTGGAGGAATTACAAGTTGAGTGGCGGAACACAACCTCGCGCTTTTTGCGTCGTTACCAGGGCGAGAAAATAAAAATATTTAATATTTAATTTGCCCAAGCGGGTACCGAACCCACAACCACGACTGACTTATTCTGTGATAATAATAAGTAATTCAATTGATTATATTCTTCCTTTTTTTATAAGCATTTCGTATTGCTCATCGTAAAACTTATTGTTATATAAACTTTATTGAATGGGATTCATATATTTACTGTTATCAATGATCACATCTATTAATTCTCCTTAAAATATTATTAAGAAAGTTTTCTAGCTTAAATATAAACCAAGTAATAATCCCAAATAATTGAGACTGTAAACGTTACAGGTTGTGAGTTCGATTTCCACTCGAGGAATTGAAATACTTAATAGATATATTAATTCCTTCCCTCTGGTGTCGTGGCAAAGGTTGAGGTTAAATTCAGCTACTCAACACGTAATGCTTCCAGAATTCGACAGAAAGTGGAGAGCGGAGTGACTTAACTCTATGCCTACCCTGCTATCTACGGGACACAGTGTGAACCTGGAAAAAAAATCAAATAACGACTACCAAGTTCTTTTAACATCAATTGCCATTTCTAAGAAAAATCACTTTACCACTTTAGAAGATACCGCCATATGATGATGTATAGAAATGTATCTGTTACTTAAGGAAAAATTAATATTTCAATATCTTGACGGTTGCCCTAATGTGTGTTGGCGTGCAGGCCAGCAGTGGCCCTAAGTCCAGACACAATAAAACATATCCTACGGCGTAAAACAGGTAGCCAGCGATTTTATTTGGACATTACATTACAGCGGCTTATGTTATTTGATACTTTTAAAATTTTAAATATTATATTATATTTGCTTTAATAGTAATAGTAAATAATAATAAACGCTCTTGACTGACAGACAGGCAGACAGACGGACAACGAAGTGATCTTATGACGATTCCTTTTTTCCTTAAAAGGTACGGAACCCTAAAAATGATGCCTAAGTATAACACACTCCCTTCTCTTTTTATTTTGTGTTTTTTAGAAGCGTTACGTGTTAAACTGAACCCAAAGAAGACGAAAAAATCGAATTTGTACCACGTATTTCAAAAAACTAGAATTTTCTTCTAAGTAAAAAAGGATCTAAAACAACATCAACATCTCAATCACATTACAACATTACACATATATTCAATATAAAATTTACAACATGTTCAAGACTCCTCAAGCCCCACATTTTCCCCTAAATGTTACCAACAACATATAGTGGTTGTTTATTGAATTGCCGCGATTATTTTAATAGGTCATCCGGTCCATAGGCTGATGTTTGGCGTCACGGCTTAATACTGCAATACACCATTCCACATTACCCTTACTACTTCGTAAACAAGGACTAATTTTGCATACTTTGACATATAATAAAGTAAAATATACATACAAGACTCAGTAACTTAGAAATTAGAATAATGATAAGATTTGAAGATCCTTTAAGCGAAATTTTAGGGTTAAGTCACCATTTGGAAGCTTATTTCATATGTAAATGTTGTGTTTTGACGATTATTATATATTAGCGACTCGCTCGCGGCTTTGCCCGTTTTAACTAGAGATTTTTTTTGACTTTCTAATCTGTACTACTTTCGTTTTCTAATAATAATATAATTTTAAAAACAATATCTACATCTACCTGTATTGAAAGTAAAGTTCCAGCTGATTCAGCGAAACAAAAAAAAATTGTCGTAAAACATTTTTTAAAATGATATGGCTTTTTTATTTATAAACAGATTAAAATAAAATATGTTTCAAGCTATAAATGTTAAAGGAAAATTGCCAAAATACAATAGTAAAAACTGCAATTACTTCGGTTAAGTCATTTCTAAGATTACCATGAACAAACGCACAGATAAACAGAAAAAATAAACTAAAATGATTGTTTTTGGTTTTATTATAATACATTTATCTTCCATATCAGAGGCCGGTCGTGGTGCAGAGGCACAAAGTGTGACTGTAAAGTCGACTGGCTGTGGGTTCGATCCCCACACGAGGAAGTGAAATATTTATTTATATTTATATTTTCATTTCTTCGCTCTGGTGTCGACGCAAAGCGCGGCGTTGAGTTCCGCCACTCAGCACGCAATGCCTCCAGAATTCGGCGGAAAGTGGGGAAAGGAGTGTCTTAACACTAGGTTCCCTCTGCCTACCCTGCTGTGTGCGGGATACAGCGTGAAGCTGATTTATTTATTTTTTAATCTTCCATATACAGACACCGATGCGTTACGATTTTATTATAGATACCGATAGAGTTGTAAATTGCGGATTCTCTGCATAATTTGTCGTAAGGTATGATATTATTCGACTACTAGCAACTTTGTATTACAGAGTTTAGGCTGTTTATACGTCATTTACAATCTTTTTGTATAGTGACGAATATAATTTCTATTGCCTGATACATTTTTTTAGCTTTCCACTATATCCTGCATATAGTAGGGTAGGCAGAGGGAATCTGGGAACCTAGTTTTAAGACTCTATTGATATTAAGACATTCGTTGGTTACTATACGCCAATATTTGTGGGTTTTGACTATTAAATGACGGAATTGAACGCTACGCTTTTCCTCGTTACCAGAGCAAGAAAAAGAAAATATTAAATATTTTATTTTCTCGAATGGGTATCGAATCCAGAACCTGTCTCGGTAAAACCTGCACGGTCGTGCCCCTGTACCACGTGGTCTCAAATGGCCTGGTCTAATACATTTAACAACACAACACCCTTTGTTGTTGCAGTGTGCTTACGTGATCTATTAACTTTTATTTAAACTAACCTATATAAAACTTGAAATTAAATAAAATAAATATAAAAATAATATCGGGCAATAGGTAAATATATATAAATAATATCGCAATACTATTACTGAAGATACTGAAATACATATTTTTTTGATCGTTCTTCAAAAATAAGAAAAAAGGTACATTTAAAATGTCAAACAAGAAGTCATGAAACCATTGTGATCTCTGAGAGAGTATTTCCAATTCCAGTACAGAACCCCCGGTTAGGGACTAAGTCTCCCTTGTGAGTGATACACACGGCTTTTTGGATCATTTCGTACAGGATCCTTAAAATTTAAATTATATATTTTTATTATTACTATTTTACTAGTCGACTTGTCTTAATAAAATCTTCACGCTGTATCCCGCACATGGGAAGGTAGGCAGAGGGACTCTGGGAACCTAGTGTTAAGACACTTCCGTTCCCCAATTTCCACCGGATTCTGAAGGCATTGCGTGTTAAGTGGCAGAACTCAACGCCTCGCTTTGCCTCGGTACCAGAGCGAGGAATTGATTATAAAATTTTTCACTTCCTCGAGTCGTAATCAAATCCACAACCTACAAAGCTAGCCTCAATTTTTGTTAATATTTTATGAATATTATTTATTAAGCCGACTTCTCTTAATATATTTATTTAGGTTTATAAGATTTATCAAATATGTTTTACGTTGTTTTAATAAATACTTCTTACATTTACCCATATGCAGTGTAACTTTACACCACTCAACATTCAATGATTCGAATTCGGAAGGAAAGCGGAGAACGAAATATTTTAACACTACCATCTCTCTACTTACACCACTTCAGGCTGAAACAAGCATAAAGCTCAAAAATAATTAAACTAAAAAATCGAACCTGTGACCTTCATAATATCCTTTACTACCATATATCCCTCATCCCAGGGTCACGTAGGTCACGTATATGTTACACGTCATTTAGATTGTCGCGTTTCATCGGGGGACAAAATATTGACTCTCACAGTGTAAGTGGTAGTGGTATTATTTTGCTTTCTTCCCATAAATGTTATGGTAATACCACCGATGGGGTTAACATATGGTATGGGTTGTCGTATTGTTTTTTTTTTACTTGTGGTATTTTGCTATAGATGTTTTTTAGTGTATTTTTTTTTTCTTTTTCAGCTTCACGATGTATTACACTCCGCTCTCACCGAATTAAAGATACCTACAGATCCAATCTAAGATACAGGCAGTGCCTGTTGAGTGACGGAACTCATACCGCGCGTTGCCTCGACACCAGAACGAAACAATGAAAATATTGAATATATCTTTTCTCCGACTGAGAATCGAGGGACTGACCCCAGTAATTATTAAAATAAATAGTTTTTATATATCTCTCTTTTTAGGGTTCCGTATCTTTTAAGGAAAAAAGGAAACTTTATAAGAAAAGTTTCGACACTATCAAAGTGTAAACGGAAATCAAAATTCGTAAAGTACTTCCGGTTGACCTAGAATTATGAAATTTGGCAACTAGCATCTACAGGTAGAGTACTAGTTCAAAGAGAAATCTGAAAACTGTACATTTAGTGGTTAAATCATAAAAAATAATAACCTTAAAAGGGAAGCAGAATTTGGTTTTAAAGTAGCTAGGTCAAGTGAAGTATCATATAAATGATAAAAGGGCTCTGGCTAAGCTAAACTTGAATTGCAAAAAAAGCTCAAAATCTTCAATATTTGAACGGAAAAAGCTCAGTAAGTGAGACCACCGCGCACTTTTCCGGTTTTTTTGTTAATAATTGTACATTTACTTAAATCAAAAAATAATTTAGTAGTTTCTTTTTAATTAGTTTTTCACGTCTTTACATATTTTCTCACGTTAATAGCAAGAAATGGTCGAATTAAAAATATTTTCTGTTGAGTAGCAGAACTCAACGCTGGGGTTTGCCTTGCCGGAATGTCGAAATGAACGTAATCCATTCGAATCTGTCTCACTATCTACAGACATTTCCACCGAATCACGTTGGTCTTGTACTTATTAACAAAGATATCTTGTCTTTGTATCTTGTTTTTGTTATTAGATATTTCAAATAAATAACAAAAATTAAATACAAATGTCCCAACGGTATAGAAACTGTAATATGAAGATATCATCAAAAATGGTAACTTTTCAGTCGACAATGTTACCACATTAACACAACAAAGCTGGACGATCCGTCATCGCATGACTACTGATTTATTTTAATGGATATATACTTTTGATATAGAGTATTCTCGTTTTCTATAACACATTTGATACTATTCATTTGAGTAATATTAACCCATTTTTGTTAAAGGAGGTTTTTATTCGACTGTATTTTTTACGTTTGTTAACTCTGAACTTTCGACTGGGTAAAAAGGTCGTCAAGAGCTGGTTTTTGCCGAGTGGTCCTATTTTAATTTGGTCTAGATCTCACAATAGTATCTATTACAAAATCATATAAATCTTAAATTTGCGTAGTTTACTCTTCGAATTATGTTACGTTGTATATTAATTCGTAGGAAATCGATTAAATTCAAGTAACGAATAAAGTTTGCTATTTCAATTCCCGGCGTCTATTTACGCTATTTAACACGCAGGAGACATTCCTCCAGAATTCAGCGAAAAGTGGATAACAGAAGTGGCTTTATGGGAAGGGAGTGTCTGAACACTAGGTTCCCAGGCTTCACACACACGCTACACTTTTTTATATTTTTCTAACAATTTTAAAAATAAATACTTTGTATCATATCATATACAACATTAACTTGAGCACTCACAGTGGCCTCTATCAATCACTTACCAAACCTATCAGGGCATATCCATTATGCAAGAGATAAGTTTATACAATAACTTGCGGAAACTTACCATTTTCCACCTATATATGTATCATATGTTTATGATGCTAAAATACTTGTTACAGCTTCGTACAAACAAACACAAATAGAATCTCTTATTTATTCTAATAAAATATTATATATAAAAATCAAAATATTCTTTATTCAATTAGATCATTCAAAAATTATTAAATAATATTAATAATTGAATAAAGAATTGAAGAAATTAATTATTAAATAGTAATAATAATTGAATAAAGAATATTTACAAAAGTACCCTTGAAGTGTATACTTTGGAGGAATATTGAAATGAGATTGAAATGACCAAATCGAAATGAGACCACACGGGACACCAGCTTTTAAATAGAAAAAGAATCAGAACACAGAAAAATACAGTCCTATTGATAACCTCCTCCTTTTACAGAAGTCGGTTAATAAATATTACTCGATATATTACTTTTTGTTAATCGAATTCACACCCACCATTGTTTCGTTCTATCCACATCCCCGTTGGTCTATCGGCGTATTTCATATGTGGATGATGAATGACCTGCCAGAGGGCGGCGGACGGAAAATGTGCAATCAACTTTCACGCCCTCGCCTCGTTTAGTTGACATGTAAAGATAATTTGTAAATGAAATCTTGAGTTTCTTCTTAAGAAACAGTATATTGATCTAAGAAAAGTAGAATAATTTTGCTTACTGTTAATCTAAGGCCAGCAGATTGACTAATTTTTATATATATATATTTTTTTTACTTTCGAACCTATTTATTCCTCTATAGGCCATTCGAAAATAATGTTGAACTGCTCTTTACTTATAATGTTCTGAGTGTGCCAGTTGAGCACTAATCACATCGCCAATGTCATTTTGTATAGAGAGTAAACGAAGTGTTGTGTACGGTAAAAAAAGAAATAATTCCTTAATGCCTTCACCTATAAAATAAATAAATCAAGACATATGTATGTTGAAGCCAGTCGTGGGGCAGAGGCACAAGCGTGTGATAACACAAACAAGTTGTGGGTTCGATCCCTACTCGAGGAAATGAAATATTTAATATTTCCATGTCTTCCTTTTGCGCGGCGTTTGAGTTCTACCACTCAACACACATTGCGTTCAGAATTCGACGGAAAGTGGGTAGCGGAGTGTCTTAACACTAGGCTACCTCTGCCTACCCTGCTACACGCGGAATAAAGTGTGAAGCTGACAAAAAAGAATATGTCCGCAGAAGAGTTTTAGTAATATTTTACAAAGTTGTTGGTTACAAGTTTGATATTATTGTATATATAATATATTTACATTAAAATATACATAGGCCTAAACACAAACATAAACAAACATAGAACATTAAAGACAAGTGGAATGAAGATAAAATTTTAAAGTAAATCCGAAATAGATATCCTATTTTGACTCTGCAACATGCAATGGTAATATTGAAAATAATTTTAGTCACCCTGAAGGAAAATGTTTCTGTGTGTGTTTATTTTTATTCTTTTATACAATTTTAGATATGTTTACCTGTATTATGATTATATAGAAACTTCTAAAAAATACTATATCTAGAGTGGTCTCTATACAAATTGTTTTTATTTTATTAATCTTTTTTTAACTAATTTTAGTAAGATGATTTATCCAACATTCGTAATCAAATAAGGTCATTTATCCAGTATTCAGAAAACACCTCCTCCCCATTTATACCCAATAAATACCGCCTCATCGAGACAAGGGTTAGAATTACAAACAATTACCAAATTGAAATCCTATAAACACGCCACGAAAATTCACAATAAAACCTCATTTTCTAATCCCCAAAATGGCATTTCTCAGTACAAATACAACAGAGGAAGAAACAACTGACACACGACGCTAACAAAAAGCTAACCGCAGCGTATAAACAGATTCCGAAAGTCAATTTCCAAATTGCCAACCATAAAGTCAACCCTCCTAATACAATCTCACCCCGTGCTTGTTAACGTTTCCTTGCTTACCTTACTTACCAATGTAAACTGAACTCTGTTTTGTTTATGACAATGTCTGAAACAACGTTATTTGCATACGAACGTAGAGCAAGGAAGGTCATGTTATAATTGACAATATTTAAGAAAGTTCTTGTATCTTTACACCATTTTCTAATATTTTGTTTATTTTATTAAAGATCCTTTTTTTTTATAGCTTCATCCTGTATCAAACAGCAGGGTAAGCAGAGGGAACCTAATGTTAAAACACTCCCTACTTTCCACTGAATTATGAAGCCATTGCGAGTTGAAAGACGCAACTCAACACCGCGGTTTGCCTCGACACCAGGGCGGAGAAATGAATATAAAATATTTCATTTCCTCGAGTGGGAATTGAATGCACAATCAATCTCGTTTTATCACACGCTTGTGCCTCTACGCCATAACTGGCCTCAACCAGCCACTAGGACATTTTTATTTTATTAAAGAATGAAGATTATTGAATTGTATAAAAATATAATGAATTGTATAAAAATATGAATGAATTGTATAAAAATTGTATTTTTATACAATTTTTATTGACAATATCGTGACAAATTGTTTTATAAAACTAGTAAACACGAAGAAAATAATCCACTTAGTCGTGCGGCGCTCAAATCCATCCGTTATCCGTTAAGGGTACGAGATCAAAAAGCATTCGTATTTCGAACACGCCGTCCTTTTATTTCGCCCGGTCAAAGCTTGGGGGTTCGAAATTTAAAATGTACTTAAATTCAATTCGCATTTCCGTTTCTCGAATGTTCGTCTATATACTTTTTTCTTTTTAATTTCTATTCGTGTCCATGGCGTGCTTGTTTTTGTCCATACATAGTTAATGTAGGTGATCTTTTGTGAGGGCTCTCTGTGAAATTGGAGAGGGCATCGTTTTGAGCTTTTTGCAAAATCAAAATTGCCCTTTTTATTCTCTGTATCTTGTTCAGTCTATCATATGATATTTCGTAATGAATGGGTGTCGTATATGTTTTATTTATTCGTATCTGCACTAAAAGCTTATATTAACCAATATCTGTGCATTTTGCGATTGAAAAAAAAATCGTTTAAATTTCAGATGTTTGATCCCCTCTTTTAGTGTGATATGTGGGCTTTTCCACATCGTGACATACATTCTAATAGTTTTGTGGAGATGTGTGGGGTGAAATCGACACGAAAAAAAGAGCAAAACGCTTGTAAGAAATGTAAGGTCGTATCAATTGTAAATATTTAATACTTTTTATAGAAGCTGGAGTATTCTAGGTTAAATATTTTTTTTATATTTTATCTTGAGTATCCCAAAACGTGATTATATGCATTTAGAAAAATTCACCTTAAAGACGACAAGGTATAATATATTCTTTGAACGATGTTTTTTTTCTTATTTTCTACTAATTATACCTTAATATAATAAATCAATACGAGTTGTCTCATTTAAAATTATGTAAATCAATGTAGCCTCTTTTTTTCTTTATAAAAATAAAAAAGAAAAAAAACAAAATATTATCAACTACAAAAAACGAACATACTGTATACCATAAAAAAATCTCATTATATCCAACCCCTAGCTAATCTATTGGAAGCCATTGTAAACATCACTTAAAGAAGTCCAGTGGTCACGGAAAATGCGGAAATTTTCAATTGAATCTCTTCTCACATTGAGACCGGGGCCTGGACCGGGGCCGGGGCCGGGGCCGGGACGGGGGCGGAGGCCGGAGCCGTGGCTAAGGGACGTCTCGTCACACACGCTACATTAACCACCGTCGAGATACCAGCCGTAAATCGTGTGCGTAAGTGATACGAGTCAAGAGTTGCGGGGACGGATGTGACGGGAAAATGTATTTGGAAATTAACTTTTGACATGAAAACGTTACAAATGTTTAATTTAATTTTTAAATAATTTTCGTCTTTTTTTGTCGTACTGTAACAGTAAGTACCTTGGGTATAAGTTAAATATAAATAAATAAAATAAAATATGCATGGTAATACACATAAATAACATAGTTAATTATGAATAGTACGAACTATATATTTTTAATACCATATTAATCGAGACGAGTTCATGTATTGTCGTCCCGAGTGTCGCGACCGTCGTTTTGTCTATATAGGTGGGTGCAGAACTCAGAAGGCAGCGGTCGAGTCAAACTATCAAGTACTACGGTACTAATATATATGATGCACATAAAGACTCGTACCAAATGTATAATAAATATAATATGATAATTCGAAGTCTATGATGGCACGATCTTTTAGGATCGAATTTCTTATAAAGGCAATATATGTGTAGGGGCGACACATATTGTGGATCCAAGTGATCTTTGACCAATATTATGATATTGAATGTTGCTTGACGTCGCGGAAGCTGACGTGATGGGCTTATGCGAACTGTTATAGCGACATTAACTATGTCGTGGCTGATGCCGTCTCGCAGTACGCTCGCGATACGTAAGCTATGCTTGTATGGCGTTGGTCATTGACATATTATATACCACTTCTACGACTTGGTATACGACTAGTAGGTGTGTGGTGCTATTTTATGTCCCAGCTCCGGTGTATGTAGTAGTGTCCGCCTGTCTCATACGGGTGTGTGGTGCTATTTTATGTCCTGGAACTCTGGTGTATGTAGTAGTGTCCGCCTACGGTTCGAGACACGACTGTGGGGTGTGTGCCGTGCGTTTATTTAACATATCGGCCGCCTAGCGGTAGTGCGTTCGTTCCAACGACTTATATTGATCTCACAAATCAATCAACATCACGAATCACCATTCTAATACAATCTTAATATAAACAAGCGTAACAAGTACCTTCGGAAAGATCACACACAAACGTCCCGGAGGGTTCAACGATGACTGTAAAGCCACGGTCTGGTCGGAACTCACGGTGTAGGGGCGGGGCGGTGCCCGTACTCTTTCTTCCTTTTATTATAACTAGTTCGCAGTTATAGTGGAGAGGAAGATAGGACGCGCTCTTGGCTTTTCTTCGGACGAGCTTCGAGTTATGACAATGTCATATTGTCGAGTTTCCAGTTATCTAAATAACTGACACAAGAACAACTTCTGATGGCAAATATCTTATTAAAGCGATATCTTCTAATGGCATAATACAAAATTCTTAATAGTGTTACCTCTGAATCTCTAAAAGATTTTGGGTTCTTCATGATCACAACTAGAAACGGTTCTAACCACTAGACACATCACGAGCCAAGGCATTATTTATTAAATAATATTTTCAAAGGAGCTTGGGATATCAGTTACAGTACGTTTAAATTTTAAGAATCGTGCAAAATACCCTTTGCTCGCATGCATGCATATACTATTGATCAATTATTTGTTTTGAGAGATTTCTAAGAGTTGTAATTTTGAAATAATAAATAAGAAAAAGGAATTATTTTCACTTTGGTAAGCTAAAATTCGGCGTTGAAACTCAACGATGTCTCGAATTCACACGAAAGCCGAGAACAGAGTATTTTGACACTACCCTTTAGTTTCTTGCGCCGTCTCTTCTCAGGTCTGAGACGTTAACCTTATTGGACTAGTGGATAAATATAATGAAGCATGTAAATTCTTAATTTGAATAAATTTATTTGACTTTCGATAAATTCTCTCTGCCTACTACCTGCGGAATACATTGCAAAAGTGAAAAATAAAATTTACATAAAAAATTTAAGAACATAAATTCAATTTTGCATTATTTTTACTTTATTATTTTATGATATATGAATACGAAATATATATCAATAAAACGATCACCAATAACAACAAACATAAAAAAATATTATTTTTTTAATATCACAAACACAAATTTAAGGTGTCTTCACAAGATCATAAATTAATTTAGAAACGACACAAAATAGACGATATGCTACTACGTGTCCGCTATATTAAAATACTAAAAACATTGACGAATCCTCAATATATTTGCTTTAAAAACCTCTATCCCTATTTCAATAAATATAAGATTGAAATTAGCTTAATTATTTAAATTTTCTTGTACTTTAAACGGCAAATGTAATTTGGTTTGTCAGTAAGGGTGAACTACAGAGGCAGTGGGATGTTGGTACGGATTCATCATCGCGACAGGTGGTCCTGCTTTCTGGTCTCCCTAATATATAATATTCGCTAACTTTATTCACTTTAGAGGCCGGTCGTGGCGCAGGGGCACAAAGTGTGACTGTAAAATCGACTGGTTGTGTGTTCGATCCCCACTCGAGGAAGTGAAATATTTATTTACATTTATAATTTCATTTCTTTGCTCTGGTGTCGAGGCAAAACGCAGCGTTGAGTTCCGCCACTTAGCACGCAATGCCTCCAGAACTTGGCAGAAAGTGGGGAACGGAGTGTCTTAACACTAGATACCATCTACCTATCCTTACTATATGTAGCCTGAAACGAAGAATAAACAAATAAATACTTTTTTAGAAAACGTATAAAAATTTGAGCGTAGCGGGATTTGAACCCGCGCCTCTTGGAAACCGTCCAAGCGCTCTGACCAACTAAGCCATACATTCTCATCAAGCTACGTCGAAATTTTTATACGCTTATTACAACTTATTTATGTTGTTAGGATCTCTGAGGGATTTTTACAAATTTCCGCTACCCAAAGATAATTACTAAGAATTACCATTTCGCAAGAGAGAATGCTATTTTTAAATATTTTTCACAATTTTAAAGTGTTATTCCACTCTCCACTTAGCGAAAAAAAAATCCTTTTGTAGAAAACCTACAAAATTTTGTATTATAAACGTAAATAAACAAACATTCTAATATTCACCTAGCAAGTTCAACCACAACAACTCACAAGTCAAAAGGTATAAAAACATTAAAGGACTTCATTCCCCTGTCAAAGTCTTCCCGCAGTATCCCGCAAATGTCGTTCAGTTTGCCCGCGGAATGCGAAAGAAACTTTCCATCTAATATTTCACCCGCTAATATCGCGACCGGGTTCCCGTCTTTGTTGTTTGTTTGTGGGCATTCTTTATGGCAGCTTTGAATAAATTAATCGACATGGTTCGTTGTCTCTAATGAAAATTATTTTGGATGTTCTTTTTTTTCTCATTCACATTTCACATTCTTTAAATTGTAGATTATAGTATAAGAATGGATGTTTGGTAAGTATGTCGGTTTTATATCAATTTTCAATAAGTATAGTGGAAAATATTAATAATTTTATTAATTTCACTTATTGTTAGTCATTCTGTATTTTTTTATATTTTTCTATCAATACTAGTTGACATTCATTACTTTCCACTTTATGTCATTTTCCGCGTATTGACTGCCCGAATTTGGTTTTACTTTTTCTTTTTCTTCAGCTTCACGCTGTATCCCGCATGTAGCAGAGTAGGTAGGGTGGCGGTAAGACACTCCGCTATCCACTTTCCTCTGAATTCTAGAGGCATTGCATGTCAAGTGGCGGAACTTAACGCCGCGCTCTGCCCCGGTACTCAAGCAAAGAAATGAAATATTAAATATTAATCCCCAAGGAGAAATCAAATCCACAACCTTTCGCGTTAACAGTCACACGCAAGCGTGCCTTTCGCTACCACTAGTCTCACTTACTCTTTGTTTGACTAAGGAAGAGAAATGAAAACTATTTCAATATAACCAATCAGCCTCGAGTGATGATCGTATTCACAGTCATACATATATATCACTATACCACAATGGCTTCTGATTTTCAAATTAAATAACGTTAGTTCTACAACTATCTATGGCATCTACGTAGATAGATGCTACGTACACGTACGTGATAGCTACGTAGACAGATTTGATTTTAGAATTAATCTTACTTTCCAAAATCTTTTTCCAATTAACAATGTACAAAAGATCAAAAAATCTATGTTCTGCGCCACAACTCGTCGACTGCACTATAAAATTTATACAAACAGAATAGTGAACAATACCGAGACGTTTTACACAAGTAAACAAAGAAAACAACAATTTCCCAAGTCGATCACACGTCACTAATCCGGCGCTAGCGTCGCGACATCCGGCGATGGCGGCCGCGTCATTTCCGCTTCCCCCGGATACAAATAAACCGAGCGTGCATCACACATGCATGAGATAAATCGTCTGGCTAATACTCCAAAGATTTATCTTCGCTGACGCCGCTAAATGATCGAGGACTATAGGTACCTATATTTGTTTTTAAAAAGTAGAAAGTATCTTACGTATGTGATTTTTGTCAATAAATATGTCAATTAATCCAGAAAATTTACCTTATAAGATAAGAATTGAAAAATGAAATATATTATTTGTTTTTTTTTGTTATTGTAACTAGGTATTGCGTAATTGTTAAATTTTTGGGGTCATATTTGTGGTAATCATTTCAAAATCAAATAAAAGAAAATAGAAAATAGAAATATACGATAAACAAAGATAATCGTAATCAAGACACTCCATGAGTCCAGTCATAGCGCAGCGGCACGAAGTGTGATTGTAAAACCGACTGGTTGTGGGTTCGATCCCTACTCGAGAAGATGAAATATTTACTTAAATTTATATTTCCATTTCTTCGCTCTGGTGTCGAGGCTAAGCGCGGCGTTGAGTTCTGCCACTCAACACGCAATGGCTCCAGAGTTCGGCAGAAAGTGGGGAACGGAGTATCTTAACACTAGGTTCCCTCTGCCTACCCTGCCATCTAATTTCGAGACATTGTAAAAAGCAACGCCGCACTTTAACTTATCAGAGTGATATTACAATAATTTGTATACTATTAATTATTAGACCTATTTGAAAAAATTACTGAAGCCAGTCGTGGCGCAGCGAGCGATAGGTTGTGAGTTCGATTCCCACTCAAAAAATGAAATATTTAATATTTTAAATGATTCGCTCTGGTGTCAAGGCAAAGTTAAATTAAGTTCCGCCACTATACACAAAAAGCCTATTAGCCTTTAGAATGCGGGTAGAAACAGCGTGAAGCTTTGAAAAAAAACATTCTACTGAATGGATATGGAACCTGCGAACATCTCGATTAGGAACAGTACGATACCGTTCCACTGCATCACAAGGGAACAGACGATTATAGCGCAGTGGGGTTATGTTAGAGTATACTATTTAAAATCAATTTGATATTGTACTATAATTATTTTTTACCATCCTAAATTGTTCTAATCAAACTAATTTTAGACTTCTGCCCAAAAAAATATAAGCCCAAACCACCTTATAAATCACACAACATTCTTACAAAGAGCATCTCTAACAAATACAACAAGAGTCGTTAATTTCTCATTTGGTAAAATGAGACACTACGTCACGTGGGTCACAAACACGGACACCGACCGACCCTTGTCCCCGCGATTGCGAGCGTCTAATGAACTTCGCATATTGGCAGGGCGCGACCGTTGGAACTGTGGAAGCTGGAAGTGAAAACTAGATAAATACTATTTATACTTATTTAGAAAAATACTTATTTAGAAAACGTATAAACATTTGAACGTAGCGGGACTCGAACCCGCGCCTCCTGAAAACCGACCAAGCGCTCTGACCACTGAGCCACACGTTCAACATTCCTAAGCGTGGAGCGCGTAGCACTTTAAAAATGTTAAAAAATACTATTTACTTATTTGGTGTGTATATACATTTGTGTATAATTTGTTTAAAATAGTGTTTTTGTAATTTAACTATAATAGAGTAAACACTACAAATCATCAGTTGCTATCCTTTATCTTGAAACTTTAGAATCTAAAATACATCAGAATTTAAAAGAACTTAATAGTAGCACAAAATGTAAACGCAATTGGTGGGTTCGATCCCCACTCGAGAAAATGAAATATTAATTTTAATTTATATTTTTATTTCTCTGGTGTTGAGGCAAAGCACGGCGTTGAGTCCCGGCACTCAGCACGCAATGCCTCTAGAATTCGGCGGTAAGTGGAGTACGGAATGTTTTGACACTAGGTTCCTTCTGCCTACCTGCTGTGTGCGGAATACAGCGTGAAATTGATTTATTTTTGGATTTTTTTATATTCTTGCTATTATTAACATACAACAATATTATTTTAGTTTATTTATTATTGAATATTTTTGTACTGTAATTTTATGTATTATCAGTCCACTATCTTTAATCTTGAAACTTTAAAAGCTTCATGACATCGGAATTCATAGGGGAAAAGTATCTTTGCGCTAAGTTCCTCCAGAACAGTTCCTTCCTAAATGCCTCCAGAACTCGGCGGAAAGTGTCTTACCACCAGGTTCACCCTGCTGTGTGCGGGATACAGCGTGAAGCTGATTTATTTATTTATATTATTTACTAATAACCAATATAATTAATTTCATAAAATTAGGCAAAGACTGCACTTTCAACGGAGAAAATATCGATATTATCGAATTTTGTTCAGATATTATATTTCATAGAACGGCACTTCCAGAAGAATCAGAAATAAAGAAAACTCTGGACAGTGGTTAATTACGTGCGATAGTTGGGAGCTCACGAGAGAATGATTGCTGCACGGTAACGACGCTTCGCCAATATTCTCTGGATGTGTGAGGCCATGAAGTATATTTTGTTGATAAAATACTCTACTGAAATACTACTACTGCTACTATTCTATAGTATAAGTTAAATCTATATTAGAGGTCAGTCGTGGCACAGGGGCACAAACGTGCGACATGTTGTGGGTTCGATCACACTCGAGGAATCAGAATATTTAATTACCATCACCTCGCCCTAGTAACGGCACAAAGAGAGATCCGCAACATAACACCGGAAGGTGGGGAACGGAAGTGTCTTTATGGGAACAGAGTGTCTTAACATTAGGTTTCCAGTTTCAATATCATTTCTTTTTTCTCTTACACCTCAATATTATTTTAACTTTAACAAAATCTCTCATTCCAGGGCCCGCCTCCTGAGAGCACGTCACAGTAATGTCATTTGGTAGCCTCACAACAACTAGTTTATGGCAGCATTTTGTTGTTCCATCCACTCGTTCCAGAGAAAACACAATATACAAGTCTACTATATTGTTATATATATACAATGATGTAAAAACAATAACAAACATACACATATACCTACATTTTATGTTTAATATGATAATTTGAAAATGAATTTCATTATTTCGAACTAAATTATTTTCATTTAAAAAAAGTCTATTTTGACATTTGTTGTCTGTAACGAAGTATAAAAAAAATAAGTAATTAGGCAAAAATAAATAAGCACTTTTTATTACGTTGAGAAAGTTATACATATTTAATATTAGTCTTTTAACTGATGATAAATAAATATTCTGTTCTGACAAATGAAACATGTCGCGATTTTGAATTCGTATCGCTTATGATCAGATGTTACAGATAATAAACAATTAAATATAACTACAACAAATTTTGTTTTTTTTAATTTCACGGTATATCGTGTTGATAGGAAGGTTGGCAGAGACAACCTATCTCAGTTAGAGTTAAGACATTTCGTTACCTACCCCCCGAACAATTTTCAAAACATTGAGTGTTGAGAAACTTAACGCCGCGTAATGTATTTTTTTACTAGGACGAGAATCCCTCTGACCCTGAAAAAGAATTTTCCAGTACGATGCCTACTTAATTTTAAATTGAGGCTTAACAAATAAATTAACAAATAACCAATATCCAACAAAAAAAAATATAGATCACATTCACATTTAAAAAAAATACTAGCATTTATCAACCTCCCATTCACCCCTAAATTTAAATATTACTTTAGGTGCCCATCAATCCAGCAGTTCATTAAACTCGATGCAAAACTCATTTGGCTCCAGGCGGCGTCGAGTTACGGCTGTATGTCGGAATACTCGAAGTGACAAACTCATAAACATTTGTCTTTGGGCTGTCCAATCGCCATTATAAATGCGCTAGTATACGTTGACCCTTGTTAAATCTTTATTGGAAGCTTTCTGCACAGTAGATTATTATAGGAGAAAGTGGGTGAAATAAATTCAGAGTTCTAATGCAGAAAACTTTTTTTTAAATTAACGTTAATCAATATTTCTAAGGACACTTTTTTGTAATAAAAAGTATAAACAATGAATGTTTCGACAATAAGACACACAAGACTATTTAACAATATAAAAAATATATGTAAATAAATATCTTTCAGAGTAATAAAAATATAAAAATGTAAGATTTCTCCACAATATTTAGTTTTTTAACAAAATATAAATAAAAAATGGCAAATACTAAGACTTAATACAAAATTATCACAATTACGATAAACACCATCTTAAATCAGATTTTTATTTTCTTTTCCGAACTCCTGGTGATAAGGTCCACCAATGAGAAATACATAATATTTAACTGTCATACTAATAACTATAAAAATCATCAAATTTTCAATATAAAACAAGTTATTCTTCTAAATTATATATATAAATGTATACAAATACAAGGCTACTCGAAAGGCCATGTTCATTTGGTCGAGAATTACTTATTGAGGACCCGAAACGTTTAGCCGATCCCGTTCTAAATTTAAACAAATAATTTATGTACGGTCACTCTTGACACTGAACGTATTAAATATTCTATAGGGTTGTAACCTTGTTACCGGTTAACTTGTACAGATAAATTGCTTTTAAACAATACAGATAATTAATTTTAAAAAAGTAATTTTAAATAAAATACATAATATAAAAAAAAATATGAAATAATTATAAAAAATTTTAATATAACCTAGATATAATAAATTATTATTTTGTATGTATATATGTAAGATTAATATGTATTCTGTTTAATTTTTATGCATAATTATGGTTGGCCCTAGTTTCCAAGTTCACTTGAATTATTAGTCGTGTCCGAAACAGTCCGGTTGTGGTCTTGTTATTAATGTGACTCTTCTTACTCTACACCAGTGCACATTCACACAAGAAAATCGTAAGCCTTAACCTTAAACTTAAATATAAACAGTATTGTAAGTAACTGGAATTAAATTGATAATAACAGTAAGAAATCGGAATTTTTCACGTAATTTAGTTTGACTAAATTAATTGTTTTATGTTTTTATAATTGATTGTATTATGATTTCTAATGTTTCACTACTTGGAAATATTAATATTTCACCAAATACATTGAGGCCAGTCGTGGCGCAGCGGCACGAGGTGTGACTGTAAAACCGACTGGTTGTGGGTTCGATCCCCACTCGAGGAGATGAAATATTTATTTACATTTATATGTCCATTTCTTCGCTCTAGTGTCGAGGTAAAGCGCGGCGTTGAGTTCTGCCACTCAACACGCAATGCCTCCAGTATTCGGCAGAAAGTGGGGAACGGAGTGTCTTAACACTAGGTTCCCTCTGCCTACCCTGCTGTATGCGGGATACAGCGTGAAGCTGACCAAATACATTTCATAATTATATAAATAATAAAAATATATATTCTTGAATATATACTTACTTTAAATATATACTTGAATAAAAATAAACGACCAAAAACGCCCAAAACGATTCAAATACTGAACTAGGCACTCTCTTCTTTTTGTAAATATACTACAAATTGCAATTTCGAGAATATTCCTTAAAAATGTCAAATGAATGTTTTATTCTTTGTATCAAATTTTGAAGACAAAAGTTATATAAAAAAATTATGTAGTTACGTATTTATTGAAACATATTTACATTATAGATTTTATTTATTGAGGCCAGTCGTGGCGCAGGGGCACAAAGTGTGACCCACTAGAGGAAAAAGAAATATTTATTTACATTTATATGTCCATTTCTTCGCTCTGGTGTCGAGCAAAGCGCGGCGTTGAGTTCCGCTACTCGACACGCAATGCCTCCAAAACTTGACGGAAAGTGAGGAACGGAGTGTCTTAACACTAGGTTCCCCCTGCCTACCCTGCTATGTGCGGGATACAGCGTGAGACTGATTTTGATTTGGAATAATATAATATTGTTCATAATATTGAATGCAAAAGAAATGGTCAAAACAAAAAACGAGTCGATATTGAGTCACTGTGGGCAACGGTAATTAGCTTATTGCTGATGTCAAATATTAGGTTTATTATGTATGTCGTGGATTAGTGGACAAGCGTAAGATTGTGAACGTGATAGTTGTGGGTTCGATTTACACTTGGAGGAATAATTAAACTATTTTTTTCCCCTACTCTGATAGAGATTGTCTCAAAACTTGAACAGAAAGTGGGAAACGGAGTGTCTTAACAATAATTTACTCTGCCTACCGTGCGGGATACAGCGTGTAGCTGAATACATACTTTCATACGTACGTATACAGTTAATATTTTTTATATTTATATTAATTAATTAATTATTATAATAACAGGATATCTTTATTTACGTAGTTTTCTTTTCAGCTTCACGCTGTATACCGCATGTAGCTGGGTAGTCAGAGGAAGCCTCGTGTTAAAAATAAAAAAATGCGTGTTTAGTGAACACAACGCCGCGTTTTGCCTCGACATCAGAATAAAGGAATAAAAACATTAAATGTTTAATTTCCTCAAGTGGAAATCGAACCCACAACCTATCGTCACGACCTTTAGTATATATAATAACACAATTGAAAAATAATCACATTTCTTTAGCAAGTAGACTGTACCTGAATGATATTATAATGAAATTATTTTATTTAATCTTTTAAAAGATATATATTTTTTTATATAATAAATCAAATATTTTCAATATACCCATATGTATAAATAATCTGTCCAGGCCAGGGCACAAGCATGCGACAGTAAACGCGCCAAGTTGTGGGTTCGATTCCCTGCTCGAGGAAATGAGATATTTAATATTTTCCTTTCCTCGCTCTGGTAACCGGGCAAAGCGCGGCGTTCGTTAGTTCCGCCACTCAACACGCAATGCGACAAGAGTTCGGTGGAAAGTGGGGAACGGAGTGTCTTAACACTAGGTTCCCAGGTTTCCCCTACCTACGCTGTTATGTACGGGATACAGAGAGAAGCTAAAACAAAATATAAGTAATCATAAACATACTTTTCGTGCAGTGATACTACCGTCTTACCCCCGCAGAGCGAAGACGCTTCCAAGTAATTACACTCATCTTTTGTGTCTCCATAATAAACAATCTTATGTTTAATCTGTAAATATATGTATTGTTTATATAAGTTTTTGGCAGAGGGAACCTAGTGGTAAGACACTCCGTTCTCCACTTTCCGCCGATTCTGGAGGAATTTTGTGTTGAGTGGCGGAACTTAACGCTACGCTTTGCCTCAACACCAGAGCCCAGAAATGAAAATATTAAATATTTCATTTTCCACAAGTGGAAATCGAATTGTCACATCAAAGCCTGTCGCGTTTACGTCACACGGGTCTGCACCACGACTGGCTTCTTTATTATGAATTTTAAGAAATACGATTTCTTTAGAAGTTACTAAATCTAATAAAATCTTATTGATCCATTATGGTGCAGTCGATGAAGTCAAGAAGTAAATGCTTTAGTAGTAGGTTGAATCTCGTGTCAGTCTTGATCTCCTTTAATTCATCTGGCAAGAGAAAAAGCTAAATTAGGTGTATGCCACTTAATACGCAATATCTTGCAGAAAGTGAATAATGAAGCTGCTTACTTAACACCCGGTTCTGTATTCCTTTTTCACAAAATGCAAATAATGTGATTAATTTATCATAAATAAATATGAATATAAAAATTTTAATAGTAAACTGAGATCATCAAGGCACAGTGGGACAGCGTCTGACTGCAAACGCAACGGTTGTAGGTCCAATTCTCACTTGAAAGAATGGTTTTTTTCATTTCCTCGCTATGCTAACAAAACCTCGGATAACAGAGTGTCGTGGCACTAGGTTGATTATGGCTTATTAGCCAGCGGGAAGTTGCAAAAAAAAGAATAATGATAACTTTTTAAAAGTCACATGTGCTTGACAAGCACACGTGACTTTTAAAAAGTACTGTACACACACACACGTGTACACGTGTATTAAGCTCCACACTGTATCTCGAACATAGCAGTTTCCGTCAAACACTAGAGGCATTGCGTGTTGAGTGGCGAAACTAAACGTCCCGCTTTGCCTCGACACCAGCACGAAGAAATCAAAATATTAATTATTTAACTTCCTCGACTGGGAATCGAACCCAACCTGTCTCGTTTACAGTCACACACTCTGCCCATGCGCCACGATTGGCCTCAATTAAGTGAGTACCTATAAGAAACAAAAAATATGATTGTCCATCGTAACTGGGAACACACCTTAATGTTAAATTAGGCAATCCATCTAAGAGTAAAGGGCGTTAAGGGCCTAATAAATTAGTATGGGGACAATAGGGATAATAAACACGGCGAGGAAATGGCACTGCCAAATAACTTGTTAGGAGTTGCCCACACCTCCCCTATTGACTAATTACGGTGCTTTGTTTTATGTTCAAAAATTTTCGGTAAAGCAATATTGTTGTAGTATTAAAGGAAAATGTCGTTGATATTGATTATGTTGTAAGAAATATATCTTAGGAGTTTAATATTATATCTTCTGTAAATATTATTTTATAAAACTAAATGTTCTTAATATAGACTACATCAAAATAGGGTATAACTGGGCCGTCGCGGTTCAGCCTGTGTCTGTAAGCGCGATGGTTGTCGGTACGATTCCTAGGTAATTGATGGTGTAAATTATTTACATTTTCTCGGCCAGGTAAGAAGATAAAGCTTTTAAGTTCGACACTCAACGAAATTAAAATTGGGCGGAAAATGCTTAACGGACTGTCTTAGTGCAAATTTGCCCTGCTAAATGCAAGATACAGCGTGAAACTAGAAAAACACAAACACGCACCCTTAGAAAAATCTAAGCAAAACTACTAAACAAAAGAAAAAAAAGAAAATACAATCCCTATCTACAATTACAGCCCTACATGACGGTACTTAAGGCACTAACATACATCTATCAGGCTAATCTATCCGGACGGGTGCTCGCATAAATTGGTGCGCAGGCGCAGGTAAAACACCGTACAAGGATGCCCACTCAGGACGCGATAGCGCGACAACGCGTTATCTTGGGACGTGCTCGGTGACACTGTAACCTGTGGAGGCAATGGACTTTCTATTGTTTTATAAGAGATTTTTTTTTGTACTTTATACTTGCGTAAGATAGATAGATAGATATATGAGTGTATTTTCTAAAAATCAAAAATTAAACTTAATCAAATCAGCTTCACGCTGTATCCCGCACACAGTATGGCAGGCAGAGGGAACCTAGTATTAAGATACTCCGTTCCCCACTTTCCACCGAATTCTGGAGGCATTGCGGGTTAAGTGGCGCAACTCAACGCCCCGCTTTGCTTCGACACTAGAGCGAAAAAATGAAAATATAAATTTAAATAAATATTTCATCTCCTCGAGTGAGGATCGAACCCACAACCAGTCATTTTACAGTCACACTTTGTGCCCCTGCGCCACGATTGGCCACAATATACAATAATTATGATATATGACAGAAATAATGAAGAAATATAGTCTGCTTAGAATTAAATAGAACTTAAAAGCTGTAAAGTTTAAATAAAAACTTAATTGGCTTTATATATATGGGAAATAGAGTAAATAAAAGAGAGTTTTGGAAAATATAAACTATTATAGATACGTACAAATTAAGTTCTTATTAAAGTTATGTAACAAACAACTGAATAAATAATTCAAATCGAAAACAATACTAACTATTACGTACGTAAAAAGAAAAAAACATTGAATATATAAAAGAAAAAATATCTTATAAAACTATCCACTCAACAGTGTCCAAGTTTACAAAATAAACTTATGCAAAACATAATCTAGTTCATCTTCTCAAGCGTGGTGACAAAGGCGTGGTGGCGGAGGCTGTGGTTATCGAATTACGATTTACGATCGAGAGGCTATCTCTGAAGCTCGTGTCGCAAGTATTTTTTATCTCTCGCTAAAGTATTGTTCCGGAATATATGGCTGTCGCGGACTTTCTTTATGGGAAATCTGCAATATAAAGTGTAGAGGTAAATTAAATTTAAATTTTGTTATAAATGTTTGTATATTTTTAAAGTCATAAATATAAAATGGTTTTCATGAGAGATTTTTCAAAATATTTTGCATAATTACGTTTAGAATATTAATATAATATGTAACCTCAAATTATAGTAGAATAGTGTTTACTACAGTGTCAACTACATATTTATTTTCCCTTTGTGAAAATGTGTACTTTTGTGCCAAATAAACTGTTTTTGCGGGGAATTTTATTGCACTGCTTTATTCAGAAAAAATCTGCAGCAGAAGCACACAGAATTCTCGTTGAGACAATGCTTTGTCGAATACAACGTGCAGAGACTGGTTTAGGCGCTTCAAAAGTAATGATTTTGACCTTGAAGACAAAGAGCGTTCTGGAGCACCGACAAAATTTGAAGACAGAATTGGAGGCATTGCTTGAAGAAGATCCATGTCAGACGTTAGTAGAGCTCGGGAAAACGTTACAAGTAGATGCGTCAACAGTTTCAAAACGTTTAAAAGCGTTAGGAATGATCCAAAAGCAAGGGCATTGGGTGCCGTATGAGTTGAAGCCGAGAGACGTAGAACGACGTTTTCTCATGTGTGAATTGTTGCTTCAACGGCAAAAGAGAAAAGGTTTTCTGCACCGTATCGTCACTGGGGATGAAAAGTGGATTCACTACGACAATCCAAAGCGAAAAAAATCGTGGGGCATGCCGGGTCACGCATCAACATCGTCGCCAAAACCAAATATCCATGGTTCTAAGCTTCTTCTCTGCATTTGGTGGGATCAGCAGGGCGTAATTTATTATGAGCTGCTTAAACCTAATGAAACTATCACGGGAGCTCGCTATCGACTTCAGTTGATGCGTTTGAGTCGCGCTCTGAAAGAAAAGCGGCCACTATACGAGCAGAGACACGACAAAGTGATTTTATTACATGATAATGCTCGGCCACATGTGGCAAAACCAGTCAAAACTTACCTGGAAACACTTCAATGGGAAGTTCTACCCCACCCGCCGTATTCACCGGACATAGCCCCCTCCGATTACCACTTGTTTCGGTCGATGGCGCACGGTTTAAGCGAGCAGCGCTTCCATTCTTTTGAAGAAGCCGAAAAATGGCTTGATTCCTGGATTGCCTCGAAAGATGAGTCGTTTTTCCGACGGGGGATTCAATTAATACCAGAGAGATGGGAGAAAGTGGTTTCTAATGATGGACAATACTTTGAGTAATGTCATTGTAACCATTATATTTTAAATAAGAATTCAATTTAAAAAAAAAAACAGCGATAACTTATTCAAGGAATATTAAATTTTATAATAAGGCAATCGAGGCGCACACAAACGTGTGACTATAAAAGCAACAAAAGGTCATGGTTTGATTCCCAATCGAGGAATTGAAATATTTAATATTTTCATTTCTCCGCTTTGGTGTCGAGGCAAAGCGCGGCGTTGACTTCCGCCATTCAATACGCAATACCTCCAGAATTTGACGAAAAATAGGGAGCTGAGTATCTTGGAATATTAACAAAAATATTAAACTCCTAAAACCTAAAAATGTATCTAAACAAAAAATGTATCTCATACAACATAGATATAACATAAAAGAAAAGACCTAAATATTTCATCAAAACACATATAATATATAACTTAAACGTCCACATAAAAACCGCAAAGTTATAAATCGCCACTTCGGTATGGCAGTAAAAAGCGAATCAAGTCTTCGGGCCAGTAACGTCGAACATTACCGTACAATTTTGATGGGATCTGATGTACTGGTGATTCGGAGGTAGGGCACTCACCGATCACTAATATGTCCTGGGACAGGGAGGTATTTTGTGTGTATGTAAAAAACAATATAAAAATAACAAAATAAAGTTAAATTAAACTCATAAAATTTAATATATTTAAAACTAGGTACATTATTAGCATTTTTTACTCAGAATATATCTAATATAAAATTAGGTAGGCAAATTAATAAATAAATGTTCAAACATTTATTAAAGTACCTATAAAGAAAACGTATAAAAATTTTAACGTATTATAATAGCGGGATTTGAACCGGCGCCTCTTTGGAAACCGTCCAAGCGCTCTGACCAACTAAGCCATACGTATAGGCGAATGTTGGTTCAAATCCCGCATACGTTTTTTTAATAAGTATTTTTCCTTCCTAAGTGTGGAATAACACTTTGCAATGTTTAAAAATATTTATTAAAGTGTTATTTCACATTAGGAATAGAAAAATATTTAGAAAAAATAGATTTAATTTGAACATACCAGAATTCGAACCCGCCCTCTTGGAAACTGTTCGTCGTGAGGCTCTCAAGTAATTATAAGATGAACTATAAAATTTATTGAAAATAGCACTATTAGATATGTATACATCGTTAAAAATATTGGTAAATCTATATAAGAGAAAGAAATATAGTATTAAATGGAAACACTTTTATATTCCAAAAGTAAATAGCAAAAACTCGCTTGTACAGAGTGACTATTAATTTTAACTTCATTTCATTAAAACAAGTTTTAAATGAAAATAACATAATTTCATTTAATTAATTTAATTTAAATTTATAATATAAATAATATGAAATGTAACCGTAACTGTAGTAATAGCCGTAACACTATCTTGTGCATGGATTTTTTTTTAGACATTAGACATTGTTTGAGGCCAGTCGTGGTTTTGGGGTACACGTGTGACTATAAACGCGACAGATTGTGGGTTCCACACCTGAAATAACGAAATAATTTATTTTTTTGCTTTAGGTAGAAAGTAAAGCGCAGCGTTAAGTTCCGCCACTCAACACGTAATGCCTCCAGACTATTTATTGGTACTGTACTAGCGAGCGCGTACACGTGAGCGCTTAGCTGCATTTTTTTTAACGTAAATGACTTAATTCTAAAATTTGTATTATAATAATTTCTCGTCGTGGCTCACCATTTATGTTACATTAAATTCATTATAGTTTTACATCTATACTTATTTAGAAAACTTAATATATAAAAATTTTGAACGTAGCGGGACTCGAACCCGCGCCTCCCGGTTCGAGTTCTAAATAAGTATTGTTTTTCTTTTCTAAATGTAACATAATACTTTAAAAATGTTAAAAACAAAGTTTTAGATCTTTCATAATTATATTTTACAGCTATACAAAACTGTTTTATTTATACATATTCCTACAGCATCCCGTACATGTACATATGTATAAATAGATGAGTCAGACTTAACGGGACTTTAACAAATTATTTAGAGAACGAAGTGTCCTAACACTATATTCTTACAGGCAGTAAATATAATTATTACAAAAAAAACTAACAAAAAAAATATCCAAATATAATTATTATTAAATATAATTATTACAAAAAAAAACTAACAAAAAAATATCCAAAAAAACCACAAAACCCAGAATCCGTCACAAACAGCCAATCAATACGAGCGGTCGCGTCCCGTGAGGGCCATACCGCCACGGAAATCATTCCAACGTTAAAATATCAATAAAACACAAACACTCCCCTTTGATGGGACACTTTGGATTTTTTGTAACAGCCGCTACGACCGCACCTCAATGCTTTACTAGATTTACATTGGGTCGTGCCTTTTTATTGCCGTTTACGGAATAACAGGAAGTTTTAAGGGAAGGAGAATGTGTGGATTTATCACCTCTAATTTCTTGTTCCGGTATTCGTGATGCGGAACGTGCTTGGAAAGTAACATGCGATTTAGCTTTTAGGTTTTAGATTTAAATATGGATTTGGAGAATTGTAGGTATATATTAGTAGTGAGGACAGTTGAGGCTCAGGGTCACAAAGTGTGACTGCCAAATCGATTGGTTGTGGGTTCGATTCCCATTCGAGGAGATGAAATATTTATTTACATTTATATTTTCATTTCTTCGCTCTGGTATCGAAGCAAAGCGCGGCGTTGAGTTCCGCCACTCTACACGCAATGCCTCCAGAACTTGGCGGAAAGTGGGGAACGGAGTGTCTTAAAATTAGGTCCCCTCTACCTACCCTGCTGTATGCGGGATGCAGCGTAAAGCTGATTTTTTATATTAGTAGTATTGTAGAAATAATAGGATAATAATCTGCAACATTTTTTTTTACTTATTCTACTGATAAGGATGTTGGAGGACGTGACACGGCTGATGTATGAAAGAAGACCTTGATAGTTTTGTGGTCACTTTTGTGTTGGTTCGAATTCCACATTACAAAATATTCATATTTTGAATATGTTTCCCCAGCGCCGCGATGAGTAACTCGAACTCAAGCAAAAAATGGAGAATGGAGTATCTTACCACTAAGTTCTATCTAATTACTCGAATAAAAGTAGGGTTCGTTTGTATGCGTATAATAAGTCTGCTGATTTAGAATAATACATGGATAACAACAAAATAAAATAGAATAGAATAGTAATTATTTAAAATATTGCATCATCATTTTCATATTTTTTACTTATCTTAAACTCGTCAATAACCACAAAACTTAAACAGATAAATAAAAAAAAATCAGCTTCGCTCTGTATCCTGCACACAGCAGGGTAGGCAGAGGAAACCTAGTGTTAAGACACTCCGTTCAGGCATTACGTGTTAAGTGGCAGAACTCAACGCCGCGGTTTTGCCTCGACACCAGAGCGAAGGAATGAAAATATAAATTTAAGTAAATATTTCATCTTCTCGAGTGGGGATCAAACCCACAACCAGTTTTACCTCAACTTAAATAGATTCCTCTCTATAATCAATAATACCAAAATATTTTCATAAAAATTTAACCTCCATCCTACATAACACTTATCAAATACCCAAAATCCACATTGCTACAACACCTCGAACTTGAAACAATATTAATATAACAGATACCTACTTATATTATATGGCAAGCAAAGCACTTGGTCATTCTAACCACACTAAATCGATCCGAAGACACAAGTGACCCTCCTGAACCTCAGAGGGTATTTATTGGAGGTAATTAAAAAGAAAACAGACAAAAGCCCGCAGCTGATCGAGACGTGTACCGAACGTTAAGTCCGTAGATTGTAGTCAAGGTAATGGTTCCTTATAATGTTATCGATGAATAGCAAACAAAAAAATTAATGATGATTTAATATGTGATCTAAAATATTCATTTTAATGTTTTGTTTTAATATATACTTAGTCTTGAGGCCAGCTGTGGCGCAAGTCACAACCATGTAACTATAAACGCGACGGTTGTGGATTCGATTCAATTCGGGGAAATAAAATATTTAATATTGCTATTTCTTCGGTCTAGTGACGAGGCAAAATGCGGCGTTGAGTTCCATCACTCAATACGCAATCGTTCCTCGAAAATTCAGCGGACAGTGGGGGGATATGCAATGTCTTTGTGGGAAAAAAGGTAAAATTAAACATATAATAGTACACTACATACCCACATAAATTAAAATCATAGACGCTAATATTTTAAATATAGACTCAAACAAAATTTTAATAATAATAAAAAATTATATCATACAATGAAAAAATAAGAGAAAATAAAAGAAAATAAAAAAAAGTTAATATAATTTGTGAAAATAAATAAAAACAAATACCCACAGTTATCATTGCTTATCATTTTACTTCCCTTATCGAGGTCGATTCTTAATTCTTGATCTGTACATCACATCACTATACAATCACAAGCCGGTGGAGCAAAAGAGGACTTTTATCAGTCGCGCCGATACCAATACTTCTAGTTTCTAACACGTAATTTATTGCCACCCTACATCGTACCTTCTATTATATTATTAACCCTTAAGTCAATGGATTAAGGACTATTTTACTTTTTAATTCGATATATTATGTACGTTTTGGATAGAGAACAATCTTCCTGCTTATCCTGTTCCAAAAGACTTCTGAAGTCTATTTGATCAAATAGAGTATAAAGCAAGTAATTTGGTTTTCGAAGCCAGTCGTGGAGCAGAGATACAAGCGTGGGTAAGCGCGACAGGTTGGGGGCTCGATTCCCACTCGAGAAAATGAAATATTTAACATTTTTGATTCCTCGCTCTGGTAACAATGTAGAGCGCGGCGTTAAGTTCTGTCACTCAACACGCAACGATGCTGGAATTGATCTCGAATGCTATGCTAAGTTCAAGTTTTTATACGTTTTCTAAATACCTTAGTATTTTTCTTTTCTAAGTGTGGTAATAACACTTTAAAAACAATGTAATGTGTAATAACACTTTAAAAACAATTATTTATTTTTTCCCCATTTCCCCAACATTCATTTTTCCTTTTTTCAGCTTCACTATGTATCCGAAATGTAGTAAGCAAAGAACCTAGTGTTAAAACTCACCGTTCCCTACTTCCCGCCAAACTTTCGAGGCGTTGCGTGTTGGCGGAACTCAACACCATGATATTTGTCTTGGTACCCGAGGGAAGAAAAAAAATTAATAAATAATAATTCATTCCCCCAAATGGAGATCGAACCCACAAACGTCGCGTGACAGTCACTCGCTTTGGCCCCTGCGCCATGACGCCCTTATCATCTACAAAGTCTAATATATCTATCTCTAAAAGGGCACATGTCGCCAAGAGACGTACCTACGCCAAGAAATAAAATGAAAATATGTTATTCCAAGTATAATTATTCGTTGTGAGTTTTGACATACGACCCGCTGGGGAGCCGTACAGCCTCCACACGGGCCCACCTGCTAACTTCGCTAACTTGCAAAGTGGAGAGTTCTTCGGAAAGAAAACACATTTACCTTTTCTAATTTCACATATTAGAAACCTACATACGAGTAAAGCAAGAGAAACAGAATATATAAATGATTTTAATATTCTGGATTGTAGTACAAACGAAATATAAGCACTTTACGCCGAATTCTTAAGATATTGCGTGTTGAGTGGCGAAATTCAACGCTGCGCACAAATTCATTCGTTCCCCCGACTGCAAATAGAACCCACAACCGTCGTGTTTATACACTTTAGGCTTGTACCCCTGCGCCACGATGACCTCTTGCCTTAAATGAACTAAATAAAATTAAATACAATAATATGTATATAATTTTATTGAGGCCAGTCGTGGCGCAGCGGCACAAAGTGTGTCTCTAAAATCGACTGGTTGTGGGTTCGATCCCCACTAGAGGAGATGAAATATTTACGTAAATTTATATTTCCATTTCTTCGCTATGGCGTCGAGGCAAAGCGCGGCGTTGGGTTCTGCCACTTAACACGCAATGCCTCCAGAATTCGGCAGAAAGTGGGGAACGGAGTGTCTTAGAATACGTTTCCTCTGCCTACCCTGCTGTGTACGGGATACAGCGTGAAGCTGGAAAAAAAATAATAATTTTATTGACAATTACGTAAACAGAACAGAAACGATTTAATCTCCCGCAAAATAAATTATTCAACGCCGTAAGCCGGTGAAGGTGTCACGATTACAATATATTAATAGTATCTAATAATATTACAACAATTTTATAGCCACCTCATTAGACTGCATAGTAAGATATGCAATACGCCTAAATTTTTAGAACGTGGAGGCCAGTCGTGGCGCAGTAGTAGACGCATAAATTTGTGACTGTGAACGTGAGTGGTTGTGGGTTCGATCCCCACTCGTGAAAATAAAATATTTATTTAAATGATTATGGTTGAAATTTCTTTGCTCTGGTGTCGAGTCAACGCGTTTAGTTCTATTACTCAACACGCAATGCCTCCGAAATTTGGTGAAAAATAAGGAACGGAGTGTCTTAACACTGGGTTCCCTCTGTTTACCCTGCTGTGTGCCGAATATATCGTGAAGCTGGTAGAAAGTGTTACAACGTTAATAGCTTAAAGGATTATATTGCAAATTTACTATATAGTTCAAAAGAGCGTTTCTCTGTTCTCGAAATGGCAAGTATACTTTCTCAGAAAATTAGAGATCTCTTGACAAGATATTATGTGACGTAAATAATAAAATATGAACAATAAAATCGAGGCCGATTGGCGTATCACTTATTGGCGTGTGAAATATTGTGGATTGAATTACCGGTTGAAGGAAACGAAATATTTAAAAATCCAATAGAATTCGGAACGTTGAGAGCGTAGTGTCTTAACACTATAATCACTCTGCCTGCCCTGTTATATGCGGGATAAAGCGTGAAGCTGAGAAAAAAGAACAAAATATAATAATAATAAAATATGGCCATAAAGTCAATTGATATGTTATGAGAGAAGAGAATATTTATAGTTACCGAGCTCATCGACACGGTGCATGCGGTGCGTGTTCTGGACGGGGAAGGCACCGTAATATAGTACGGAATGATCGCCTCTAATGTGTGTAGTGCAAAATATTGCTATATAATGCTTATGACGGAACCGTGCTCTACTTTGAATTAATTTATATTTTTTAAAATTAAATAGTTAAAAAGTAAAAAAACTTTATGGATTTGCTTTTGAGTATTATGATTTAACGTAGGTAGTCAACGTGCGAACAATAAAAAAAAAAATTTTTTTAGCTTCACGCTGCTTCACATAGCAGAGTAGGCGCAGAGAACCTGGGAACCTTCGAACTCCGCGTTCCTATCAAGATACTTCCGTTTCCCACTTTCCAACGAATTCTGGAAATATTGCGTGTTTAGTAACGGAACTCAATGCCACGTTTTACCTCGATATTAAAGTACTAAACAATATATTTTCTTGAATAGGAATCGAACCCATAACATGTCACGTATAAGCCCCTGCGCCACGACTGCGGAAAATAGAGAACGCAGTGTCTTAACATTAAATTCCCTCTGTCCGGCGTACAGTGTGAAGCTGATTTAATTTTTTAATTTCCTCAAGTAGAGCACACTTCCTCCATCTCACACGTCAGCGACGGTCGATCCTTACTTTATAGTGTTGTCATATCAGTTAATGGCGCACTCTTTGTCGCCGCCGCGCCCCGCGTACATCAGCGTATCGCGACATCTCGCGGAGCTCCGGCTAAAGTACCGTTTATATGTAGATATTGAGGAGAGATAAGGAATATGCCATTTCTCAATGGGAATTATTATTATTATTGTAGTTATTTCCCACGAGGTAATAGTAAGTGTGGAAATTGGAAAAATATGTTTTTTTTAATATCTAGGAAGATTTTGTGTAGATATATTAGTTGTGCAAAAATCATGTCGATTATTATAGAAAATGAAATAATATCCTAAAAAGCGACAATTTAAATATATTTTAAAAAGAAATCGTTATTAAAAGAGGCCAGTCGTGGCGAAGGGGTACATAGTGTGACTATAAAATCGACTCGTTGTGTGCTCGATCCCCACTCGAGGAAATGAAAATTTATTTAGCAGAGGCAAAGCGCGGCGTTGAGTGCCGCCGCTCAATACGCAATTCCTCCAGAATTCGGCGGAAAGTGGGGAACGGAGAGCCTTAACACTATGTTCCCTCTGCCTGCTGTGTGCGGGATACAGCGTGAAGCTGATTTATTTATTTAAACAAAGAATGCCTTTAAAATAACAACTACAACATAAACAAATAAGTAATATAGGCACAAGGTACAAGATAATCTTTTGTTATTTCAAGTTCCCAGCAAAAATGTAACACATACTTATTATACACACATTAGGCATAAAACGTTCAAGGAATCAATATTTTACGACGTCGAATCTCTGTTTGGCTTAAATTTCTCAACATTCCAACATATAATCAATTCTCAACATATTTTACGGCCGCCATATTTAAAATAACATACAATGTAATCATATTTCTGTATAAACGAAGAGATGATGACAAAATTCTTCTCAGAAAGAGAACAACACCTATCTCAAACGAGATGCCTTATAAAATATCTAATAAAGTGTCACATAAAGTAAAATGAGTAGGAAGATATTCTTAGAAAGGAAGGCTTCGGATACATTGTCGTATTAATTGATTTATGCTTCGACTCGAAGGTGACACGTCGTCCTGTCATTATTGGCCATTCGGTTATTTTATTAGCGTGTTATTGCATAAATAAATATTTTGTATGATTTAGTGGTGTAAGTGACGGTCAACGAGCTGGTTACGGTTTTTACGGTGATTAATTTTACTTTTTTTTTATTTGTTTTTTTATGTTTGTGCATGTCTCGTATGTTTGTATGGTGAGTGGGGTTAAGCTTAATTATACATTACATCGTCTTTTTTTAACTATATTTGAAGGAGCAGTTTTTGAAGATATTGTATGGTGTGGTTTGAACACGTCTATTTTAACGTTTTTAAAATGTTATTCCACACTTAGGCTAGGAAAATACTTTTTAAAAAACACATAAAATTTGAACTGAACTAAATCGTCCAAGCGCTTAGACCGTTAAGCTATAGGTGTGTTACTGTTTCGGAGGCGTGGGTTCAAATCCAGTATGTTCAAAGCTACTTCTATTTCTTTAAGAAAAATTAAATTTGAACATAGCAACTGTATATTGATAGATATACATTGGAATACTTCAAAAAGTCATTAACGCCTCAAAATATTATCTTAGTACATAAGAAACATTTTACCATTTTAGACCCAAACTACCCATCTCAAACAACGATTATTATTTCACATAACCTTAAAGCTAATCCCAAATTAATTTAAAACACGACAAGAAGGGACAATAGGCGTAAATATTAATAGAGACGACCGGTTTCATATCTAGTACGTAATGAATAACTAATGTAACGGCGGCCGTGTTACGGTCCGAGTGGAAATTATCAATTTCTGGAATCCCGGGACGGGGACCCTTGACTCTGTTTAAACTTCAAGTTCTATGCGATATTAGTATATGTGTTGTAGGGGTGCTAATTTCAATTAGTGTTAGTGCTTTAGTGTTGTTTTATAAAATATATAATGTTTTTAATGAACAACAAGGTAAATAAAGGTTGCAGCAACTTTTGAGGGGTTCCAATACAAAAATATTTTATTGTAATGTTGGTCTGGGAAGCAATTTGCAGCGTTGGATGCATTTAGCGAAAAAATATTGAAATATATATATTTATTAATTTGAGTATTCCATGTCACTATCGATATAACATATGAAACATGCTCGAGGTTCAAAAGTGACCATAATTTTCTGTGATATTTTCTGTAAAATACTACAATTATCTACATATACCGAAATCAAGCAATCATAAAAACGTAGACCAGGACCTGGTCGGTTTCCAGGAGGCGCGGGTTCGAGTCCCGCTACGTTCAAATATTTATGCGTTTTCTAAATAAGTATTTTTCTTTTCTAAATGTGGAATAACACTTTACAAATATTAAAAACGTAGATATTTATATAGAATATAACAATATCTTATCAACAATACAACTACTTCAATTCATCAATCAATAGTTTACCTAATACATAATCCATAACGATACTGTTTCTATATAATTAAATTTACTACCCCTATAAATAATATTAAATAATAAGATATATTTTGAAACAAAGGCAACCCTATCAACCCCTTGCCGTCTCATAGCCAACAACGTGAAAGCAATTCGGCAAATTGTTATTGACATGTTAATAGTTCGAAGGTCTACTCTTACACATGTCGCAGTGCGGGGTTGCGTTGTGGTGCCAAGTCGTTTGTTTTGCTCCTAAAAGTTTATTTTGTCACTTTAATAATAACTGGCGATGTATGTTGTGGGTTCAATTGTTATAGAAAATTTATAATTGCTTAAAAAATATATAGTATAATATATTTAGCTGAGGTGAGACAAGACCAGTACGGTGTTGAGTTCCGTCAACTGTCACGCTATGAAATGGGAAACAAGTGGAAATGCTCGGAACGCCATAAAAAAAGAACAACATCAAGTGGAAAATGCATTATACAACTCCGTGATTCTTTTACATATCGAGTTTGATACTAGATCAGTCACCTTTGTTGTATTACTATACAATTTTTTCTTTGATTATAAATTGTGGGAATAAACATATAAAAAATACGAGTGGTTGAATGAATTTTAGTATCCTAACATATGCTCCTTATTTGATATATAATATTTATAAAAAGTATGGACAAATGGACAGAACGTATTACGTTCTAGATCATACCATTATAACAAGTAATTTTATACAAATCAAACTATATAAAAAAAACTAAAATAAAATATAAATCCGCACCTCTCGTCTCAAAAGGTCACCACTAGTCAGCTACCATCAAATACATATATTTCCTAATAAGCTAACAAGATGCCAATTACGAAATCCTGTCTTAACATTAGATTTGAGGAGTTCCGAGTTCTCCGGACGTAATGAATTTAGCCCCGAGACAGGTTGCTGTTTGTTCACGTTGTATGACCTCCAGCATCTGTCACAACCCTTTTCTTGTAGAATCTCTACGTTATTTATTAATAATGGACAATAATTATTTTTTAAATGTAAAAGAATGAATTAGACACAAATCTTTTTAGAAATTTGGTATTTTTTTTGTTATGTTATTTGGTTATCGGTTGCTAGGTTTTTTCGATTTTTTTTATCACAAAAATTGCAATGATAATTACATATGTTTATCAATATGTTAATATGCTATACGGATAAACCTGTACGTACGGTATCCCGCAAATAGCAAAATAGGCAAAGGGAAACGGAACAGTGTTAAGACACTCCGCTCCCTAATCTTCGTGTAATTACAATTTTCAACAATTGGCATGATAAGAGGCGGAACTCAAATGAGAATAATTAATTTCTTCGAGTGAAAATCGAACCCACGACCGTCTTATTTATCGTCAGACGCTGAGCCACAACGGCCTCAACAATTTAAAATACTTATTAATAAATATAATATAATAATATTTATCTCTATCTCTCTTATTATGATATTAAAAATATATGGCCACCCTAGTGATGCGACTCCATAAATAATTCAACTTATCAAGACCCAATTGTGCCAATGGCTCCTCAGGTCGGTCTGTTTACATTATTGTATCCTATCTAATTATTTATTTATGTTTGGACATTAATATTATTTCCGTGGTAGCAGCAGCAGGGTAGGCGGAGAGAACCCTAAAACCAAGCTGAGTTAACACTCGCTCGCCACCAGAGCGAAGAAAATGGAAATCTTAGACATATACTTTCTTCGAGTGAGAATCGAACTCAATACCTATCGCGTTTACAGCCACACTTTGTGCATCAGTTGCACGGCTGGCTTCATGTATTTTCATAGTAAATAAATCTGACTCCATGTATAATAATATAATATTATATTTTATAAATAACACTAAGCTTTTAAAAAAGCTAATTATCTTCGCGCTCTATCTCACACATAGCGGGATAGGCAAAGGGAACCTGGGAACCTAATATTAAGACAGATCCGTTCCCAATTACTCCAAAGATTATAACAAAATTAATAAAATACCAATATCTCATCACACTTGCGACAGCGCTACGGTGCAGCTAAGTGGTTTAAAAGTGTAGTTACCCCCTAAACATTTAATTGGTTGTAATTTATCTCGAGATTAATCCGCGAACGCGTCTGCTTCCATTCCGCTTAAAAAAAACCCAAGCTTATCTATCCTTTTGATTGCAAGCTGTCAAGTCGTGGGATCTTTTTTCTAAGCCCTCAATTATAATTAGTTATGTTGTTTTCTTTCGAGGGCCCTTTGATATTCTTAGGAAGTTTTATTTAACCGCTATCGCATGATAGGGGTTGTTTTTTTTTTTTGTAAAAAGACTTTTTAGAAGGTGAAATATAGCTTTGAATTACTTGTTTAGAAAACATATGAAAAATTTAACTTAGCGGAATTTGAACCCGCGCTTTTTGGAAACCGTCCAAGTCTCAGTTTTCGAGAGGCGCGGGTTTAAATCCTGCTTAAACCCCGAGGCCAGTCGTGGCGCAGGAACACAAGCGTGTGACTTTAAACGCGACACGTTGTGCGTTCGATTCCCACTCGAGGAAATGAAATATTTTCTTTTTTTCACTCTGATGTCAAGACAAAGCGCAGCGTCGAGTTCTACCACTTCGCACGCAATACCTCCAGATTCGGCGAAAAGTGGGAAATGAGTATCTTAACACTAGGTTCCCTCTGCCTACCCGCTATGTGCGGAATACAGCGTAAAGCTAAAAAAGATATTTTAAAGGTAATTTAAACAGTGACCCTTTTCGGACTCAACAATTAGCTATTCCTGATGGATTTACAAAACCAATTGCATTTTAAATGCATCACGTTGTTAGAACGCAACATTAGTCACGTAATAAGGCGCTCGTGAGTGGTGAACATCCATTTTGTTAAACGTGCCCCGTAATCGTCCCCCACCTCGAGACGTTCCCGGCCGCAAAATTTATTACTTAATTACCTCAAGACAACGTCGCCTCCAACATCCCGACAGCTGTTTTTTATTCCCGTGGAAAAACAAAAACGCTTTAAGAATGACATTAATTAATTCTTAATGAAATTCATCTTCACCCTCCGCGTGTTTTAATTTGAACGCCCGATTTATTACTTGTACAATTTGTCGCGAACTCTTCTCTCTCTCCCTTCTTGTAATTAAACAAAACCATTCGTTATAACATTTATTTGCATATTACATGGACACTGTCAAATTTATCTCTGGAGATTTAATACTGATTATCATTTAAACCGATTATTTTTAATGTCGTCGATGGTTTTCAAATTAGTTGTGAAAAACACCTGAACGACATGTCGGTGATAAGAAATAATCTAATATTTCCTTTGATATGGATCTTCTATGGATGTGTGGAACAAGGGCTCGTCAAATCTGAGGTAGCTGTCGCCGGAATTGTTCTGATCCTTAAATGACTTGTGAGTTAGATCTTTATAAGTATTATCGCTGTCGTGGTACTGGTGGCTGTTTATCATCCTGTTACCGTTTCTATTATTGTTTGGCATGGGTTTTTTGTCTTCTTTTTGAGGCAGAACCGGCGTTGGAGTGACTTTTTCATCTACTTTCTTGTCCTTATTACTAGTACTAGAACTAGCTAAATCTCTATATCCGAATCTTCTCTCATCTTTCCGTACTGGAGCATAATATGGATATCTATTCCTAAACCTGTAGTCGTACCTACCAGTTCTCGCTAAGTAGTCGTCATCAACGCGCCTATAGGGGTCAACAGAGTACCGATATCTTAAATCAACACTTGGTGGTGTTCGAACTACTTCCGGTAAGTGAGCGTAATAAATAATCCTCTTGGGCTTCCTCGGAACATAATTATCGTACGCTTCATCATATCTGTCCACTCTCGGACCGTACCCGGGGTAGTACCTTTTACTATCATATAAATCATAGTAGGGATCACGCCTGTATAAATCGTCAGCACCATAATATCGATCATCGTAGTAAGGCCGCCTGTTGTCTTCCGGATAATAAACGGCCTGCCTCGTGTACACGGGCTTGTACTGCATTCTCTCCTCTTCGGGTCTTACGAATTCCGTTCTTAAATCATCGGTTCTTGTTGATCTCTGTATTGATTCTTTATCATTCCTCGACTCGGAAGCCTCGAGTACCTTGTTCTGGGTCACGAAATTGACGCGAGGCATTCTAGAATTAATGAGATCCCCGGACGGTTGTGGCGGGGTTAAGATATCGTCTGTATGGTCATCACGGCCCGGAAACGGTAATTTGATCCAGTTTTCGTTTGAAGCTCTAGCTCCTCGGCCCGTTGGTTTATCTGTTACGCTTTCTGTAGTTTGATACATTTGCGCCGACTCTTGAGCATTGTTGGTGAGAGATATTTTTGTTGTTGGATCTTCTGAAGGTAAAGGTCCGGGAAGCCATGGGGTGTGCTGATTCAGATCTTTTCTGTTTTCGGTTCTGATGTTGTAGAACTTTTCTTCTTCAATTACATCTCTACGGCCCCTAGCAATGTCTTCAGAATTTTCCTGAAAACGACATAAGAACAATTTATATATAATATAGATACTACAATTTTAACATTATCTGCCCTTTTATCATATATACGTATATACTTACGTTAAGCTCTTGATTAAAATTTTGTTGGATATCAAAAGCCAACACCGACTGTACTAAGACCGTACACCATATCGAGATCGAAAACGTCTTCATTTTGAATCAAGTACACTGTAACAAAATTAATTTAAATTAATTAAAAGAAGATATTTTTTTTTACTTTACTTTTATTTACATGTACGTAACACTTTCATAATGTTTGGTGCAGAAAGAGAGGAGTTACATATTTATTATATCCATTTTCCTATCGTTTTAGAAGCCAGTCGTGACGCAGGAGCACAAAGTGTGGCTGTAAACGTGATTGATTGTGGGTTCGATTCCCACTCAAAGAATTTAAATATTTATTTAAATTTATATTTTCATTTTTTCGCTCTGATGTCGGGCGCTATGCCTCCAGAATTCAGCCAAAACAGAGTGTCTTAACACTAGGTTCCCTCTGCCTACCCTGCTGTGTGCAGGATACAACGTGAAGTTGATTTTCGTTTTTTTTCCTTCCGGTTTACACACATACACATTTCACATAACATTTCTTATAACACTCTACCAAAGGGAAGAAATGAAAATAATCCAAATATAAAAATTTTTAAATATAAAGTAGAGTATGAAGTGTTTTAGTAGATACTACGTTCTCTCGTCCTTTTCTAAATAATAAAAAATACCTAGTACTAATAAATAATTACGGCTCAAAGATTTTGATTTAGAAATTACACAGCACACGTATACTATTCCTTATTCTAATTCCGTACTAAAATATCTATATCTAAATAAATTCTCCTGCATCTAGTTTTAATTCTATACAATTTCATAATGCTTTACAATTTGTATAACGATATTGTGATTTGCGTCCATCAGACGCAATGGCCGGCGGAAACGAGATGAAATCGACGGAAGTCTCCAAATGTCCATCTAACCGTGAATACTGTCAGCCTAAATTATAAAAAGCAGTGTTTTGACCTCGAATACTCTTAACTAAATGTTGTTGTTCGTATGTGGGATAGTAGAATATAGTAGAGATAGTGTTTCTATTGTATAAAATGTAATTCGGAACACGCAAATCTTAATAATTATGAAATACATTTTTTTTTCTATCTTTATTGTCTTTTTCGTACACTTTCTATCAATTGAGTTACTCTTTTTAAATGAAAAAAAATCAAAAATCAGCTTCACACTGTATCCCGCACACAACAGGGTAGGCAGAGGGAACCTAGTGTCGGCGGCATTGCGTGTTGAGTGGCGGGACTCAACGCCGCGCTTTGCCTTGACACCAGAGCGAAACGGAGGATCTTAACACTGACACTGTTTCTCTCTGACTGACAGTATTCTCCATGCCGTGCGCGAGATACAGCGTGAAGCTGATTTGATTTTTACTAATACCAATTTTTTTTCAAATCCGAAATAAAGCAATTTCTACTTATATGAAATTAAAATAGTAAAAAAAACAAAAAAAACTTATAAATTTGTTTAGTTTTTCCCACGCCTCACGTAAAGTTCACTACACTCGTTCTGGTCCATATAACCTGCATTATTTTGATAAAAAGTCCACTGTCCGTTATCTATCTATATCTATTGAAATGTTAAACGAATGTTGACCCACTTCTTTGTTCATTGAAAATAGATCTTCTTGTCGAATTTATAAATTATTTTTTTCAGCTTTACGCTGTATCCCGCATGTAGCAGGGTAGGCAGAGGGGGACTAGTGTTAAGACTCTCCACTCTTTTCCTTACTTATTACTTTCCGCCATATCCTGGAGGCATTTCGTGTTGTGCGGGATTCAACGCTTTACCTTAACACTAGAGCGAAGCGAATATTAAATATTTCATTTCCTGGAGTGGGAATCGAACCTATTACCTGTCGCCTTTACAGACACGACAGGCCTGCTTCTTGCGTCACAACTGGCCTCAAATAATCAATTGCACTATATTTACTCCTTAAAACTGTCGACGCCGTTGCCGCGTGCCAGTGGCACAACGTCTGACTGTCGCGGGTTCGATCCCGCTTGGGGAAATGATCATATTTCAATTATTTTCTATATCCCGCTCTGGTTGACAACTCTGGTTCCTTTTGCATTATGTGTTGTTGTTTATCTTTTATAACTTGAGTATTGGTTTTATTGAAGGGTCACAAAGTGTGACTGTAAAACCGACTGGTTGTGGGTTCGATCCCCACTCGAGGAAATGAAATATTTGTTCACATTTATATTTTCATTTCTTCGCTCTGGTGTCGAGGCAAAGCGCGGCGTTGAGTTCCGCCGCTCAACATGCAATTCCACTGGAACTCGGCGGAAAGTGGGGAACGGAGTCTCTTAACAATAGGTTCTCTTTGCCTACCCTGCTGTGTGCGGGATACAGCATCAAGCTAATTTGATTTTAATTTAATGTCCCTATACTAACAATGTTTCTAAACACTTAGATAATTAAATAATTAAAGTGCGAAAGTATCAATATGTAATACGTAGGCTGTATTTAAACGAGAGGTCGTAGGTTCATTCTCCATCCAGAGAAGGTATTACATAAACCTAACTGTTGCCTAACATCTATTTATAGATTATATGTATGTTCCCCAATTAACTGATTATATATGAACTATATAAGGATTTTATTATATTATTGTTTTTCGTATATATTTTTAAATAATAGTTTAAGTATTATTTTTTAATATTAATTTCATTTTTTTTTGCATTTTTGTTGATTTATGTTGCACTTTGTTAATGTTTATTTGTTTTTGTATGTAAAAAATCTTTTGTCAAGAATCGTATTTAAAATTAGAACTATTAGAAAATTATTAGAAAAGGAAGAATATTATGACAGAAATATCTATGTAGTATTTAGTTGAAACAAATATAATTAATTACTTACCTATTCATAGTCCGTCCTGCCCGAAGTCCAAAAGCACAGTGTGTATATGCCACTTCGGGCGCAGTACAGAGGGTCGGCGGTTCAATGCGGCGGTCGCTGATCGGTCACGGTGTATGATTGTTTTGTTTGTGAACGAAATTGGTGCGTCTCCATTGATTTTTTTAGTTAAACTTTTAGGATATATATTTGTATGATATTTTTTTTATATTTTCCTAACTAAAATAGATTGTTTTATAACATACAGTATATGTACATTATTTTTGTGACTTCCGTATGAAAAAGTTAGTAAGTTTAGCTGCTGCTAGCCATTGGAAGTAAGACGTTCCCAGTCGACTGGGATTTTTAAACGACGTCTTAAACAGTACTATCTTAAAGTTAATTCATAAAAGGACAATATGATAAGTGTATATGTATTTATTTTTAACTGTTGTATTTATGTATGTATGTATGAATTTACTTATGTATGTATGTATGTATATATGTATGTATGAATATATTTATGTATGTATGTTTGTATGTATATTTGTATGTTTAAAACAATTTTGTATTCACTATATATTGATTTATGTATTTCTTAGTACTTTTTGCACCTTTCTGCTTTCTTTTATAAATCTAATTCTTACTTTTTTGTTTTGGTTGCCTGTAAGAGATCGCTTTTAGTGATAAGGCCGCCATTGCACACTTGTTATTCGTTGTTATAATGTACTGTATTTTATTCTTCTTCTTATTTGTGCAATAAAGTATTATATTATTATTATTATTATTAAGTTTAATATTGGAAAATTGATTAATTTGAATTTTATTGAAATTCCTTTCATAATATTATTAAATTTTAATAACGTTCGAGTAATGTGTGTGAATTTGTGAGTCGTGATTCTTTATTAATAATAATAATAGCCTTTTATTCCAAACACAACACAAATTTTTAACAATCCATCAAAAGCTTAAATCACAAAATTGAAAGCATTTACATACAGTACAGTTAAAAAATCGTGGCCGCCAAATAGTTAGCTGTAGTTGGCTGCGCAGATGTGGTTTTAGGATTTTTCTTACTTTTCATTATTTTGTTCCCAGAAGAAAAATGCACAAAAGTTCGGAAAACCTGGACGGCCACGACTTGTTTACCGTACTGTACAATATATCTTATTCTCGACCCTGTGTTTTTGAATTATAATTATAAAAAATAATGAAATACTGTTTTTTTTTCAACACAAGGCAGCAATGGACACTATTTCCTAACGGTGAAAATTAGTATATTGTAATTTAGCCGTGTAAACCCACAGGCGTGTCGCCTGCGGTACATCGAGTCATCATCGCGGAAACGATAACATTTTGACAATATATAACCTTAAAATAAGATGGCTGATTACTATTATTATTATATAAAGGTCATTTTTCAGCTTATATTGTGTATAACAAAAATCAGCTTCACGCTGTATTCCGCACACAGCAGGGTAGGCAGAGGGAACCTGCTATTAAGACACCCCGTTCACCACTTTCTGCCGAATTCGCGTGCATGTTGAGTGGCGGAACTGCGTCCCGATTTTTCACCCTAAAAGACAACTGCTTAAGATAGTAAGTAGAACCAAGTAAGGCATTTGTCTTCAGAGTACATAACATACGAATTTTTTCAACATTTTAAGCAAAACTTCTTGTCCCGCTTTTGGCGAAAGAATCTCCCCTTTTACTAAAAAAGTTTAAAAACCCCGCTTTTCATCGAGACACAATCTGGCAACGCTGGGCGTGACCCACAACCAGCCGCGTTTAGTTACACTTTGTGCCACTGCGCCATGACTGACCTGACATATATTTTGTATAATGTAAACTCTATCTACCACTGCATGTGGCGTTCAATGTAAATGTTCTATATTACTCATCCATTATGTCGATATATATTTCACAGAATTGATAAGTATTAGTGTTGAACTCTTCATTTATTAATTATACACTAGCTGCTTACAGCTTTGACCGCGTGAAATTAGAAATATCTTAGATTATATAACACGCAAAGGAAGCTTTCCCGTTCTTCCTTCTCTCTCGTTTATTTTTCAATGTTACTACGAAATATAGCCCTTTCTCGATACATGACCTATTCAGCTCAAAAATAATTTGCACATAGAACCAGTAAATCTGGAGGTTTAGACTTCGATTAAAATGGTGATTGAGTCACTTTATGCAAATTTATAATTCATAGGAATGTAACAATGATTTTTTTGATGTGAGTTCCCAGATAAAACCTATACTACTCCCCGCCATACGCTTATGTTGTGTTAAAATTTTACCAAAAATTATTTAATAACTCAGCTATAAAACTGATTTAGAAGCCTTATTTATAATTCAAAAGGACTATATTTAAGTTTGCTATTGTAAAGCGGTATAGTTAAATGGTAGTAGGTTCAAATTCGAATCGGCAATAATTTTAAGTTTTCTTTATTATACAAAATTTGTACAAAACTATGCACAAAAGGCGGGCTTAATGCAAAAAAGGATTTTCTACTACCCAATGTTCATGTTTATTTGTAATATTTGTTTATTTACAACGTAAAAGCTCTAAATTCACCATAAGACAATAAAATGATAACGTATAAGTTTACGATTATGGTGTATTCAACTATTTAAATTTAGCAATAATTGACTGATAAAGAAAGTCATGTGGATTCGATTCCGAAATGGAAACTAAATTTTTTAAATTGTTGCTTCTCAAAATATAGCGCGCCCTTATAGAGATGTAAAAACGGCATTTATTTAACTATTTACAAGTATAATAAAATAAAACGACACAAAGTTTATTAAGACATATATTTAATACTATTATTGTATTATTAAAAAATAGCATTTCCGTACATAGCGCACTCGAAGCGGCGACAGTGTGACCATAAATAACGAAAAACTAAATTATTTAGAACATAACGAGTGTTATTAGCACTAAATTTTAAAAGCTACTCTTAACGAAAATATTAAGTAGTTAATTTTATGCGGTTTGGCTGAAAAATTTTAAAATAGAGAAACAATCTTTTTTTTTTAAATTAAGATGCAAAATGAAAAAAAATCTATAATTTTTTTCTACTCTATTATATAAATGACAACTGACTTTGTATTACAATCTCGATGAAGAACAAACGTTATAACAATTAAAACTTCATTTATTTCAACCATAAAAGGGGTGCGGAGGTGTAAAATATAATATTTCCATTCATTCCTAGCGTACGATCTATCGCATTCAGCCAAGGCCCTTGTTAATGTGAACATAACATGTAAAACTCTCTGTGTGACAGTTTATTTTTTGTCAAAATTTTGTGCCCTCAGTCTCTACTAAAAGAAATCTCAACATATAATATAAATAGTTGGGAGTTTTCACATTCTAATTTAGATTTTCTAACGATCGAACACACTACACTACATCTAGTGCACTAGGTTAGTCCACTACTAATAGGGCATTCGAATTTACACCATTTATATTAGTGCCCTACCTGCATAATGACATACCCAAATACACTAGGGCCTTACATTAAATAGTGCACTAGAAGTGGTGTATAGTAATAACCATTAAAAAAAACAGAGAGTGTAGACCGAAAAAAAGAGCCTAAATTCACAAATTGTCACACAAAAAGATCCACATTACTATAAAGCATATAATATTAAAATTTGTTTATTTATTCTTGCATTGCAGCTTGCGCTGGACCAGCTGGCTCACTATCCTTCTTCTTGGAACCGGAGACTATGTCGTCGATGCGAAGCAGGAGTATCGCTGTTTCTACCGCGGTTTTGTATACCTGGAGAATAGAAAGGAAAACGTTAATTTCATTACAATTTAAAAGGTAAATTTTTAGATATATTTTAAGGGTTTTATGAAGTGGAATGAATACTCCTGTAGTAATATTAATAGTTAGTGACTTTTATATTTTTTACAGGTATGTTAATTAGATTAAATCAAATAAAAAAATATTTTTATTAAGGAGATTTGAACCCATCCACAACCATATAAACCATATGAAACTCGACGAGAGAGTAGTTAGGCGTTCTAAACATTTATACATTTTCTATTCACGAAGAAAATAAACGACAGTAAGAAATCTTAAAATTAAATTTCCGGAGTCATCTACAGTTGACTGTTCAGGGCAGCCACAACTTGTCAACTATATAGCTAAAATATTATGCACACATTTGACTCATGCTTGTTTTCACAATACTAATAAACTTTTCGCTATATTATACTGCAAATTGAAATTGTACAGGTCAAGGTCAGGTGTCAAGGGGTCCCTACGCGGCCAAGTTCACTAGATGTTACTAGAGAGGTAGGTAGGTATTATTGAATGCGCGTGACCTGCAGCTTGACGGCCAGCGGCTCCCAGATGCCCTTGGCGGCCATGTCCACGATCTCTCCGGTCTCTCCGTCGATGCCGGCCGTGACGGCGCCGGCGGCGGCGTGGCGCGCGCGCAGCGCCGTCAACGTGCGGATGGTGTTCGCGCCGCAGTTCTGCGCTAGCGTACGGGGTATTATTTCTGTAATGGAAATACAAACATCGTTTCATTATAATATAATATTTAATATAGTTTCACGCTGTATCCCGCATATATTGCAGCACGGTAGGCAGAGAAAACCTAGTGTTACAACATTCCACTCCCGATTCTTTTTGTTATCTAGTAAGACAAATCATGGTTGAGCCGCAGTGTCCGGCACTTTATCTTCATCAATGTCTCTAAATTAATAGAAACTATGAGATGTCATTGCTTCATGCAGCATATTTTGTTACATTTATGTATAATCTAAAGTAACGGTTGTTTAAATGATATTTGATTGTGTATTCAGATTTATTCACTCAGAAATATGTTTGTAAACGTCAACTTTATTATAAACTGCTTTAATAGAGAAGCATTTATTTTTAATGCATATAACATTATTCCTAATATAAATAGATAAATATATGTAATGTGATCTTTTAGAAATCATCCTCCTTTAAAATATTTTTAATTATTATAAGCCAATAAAATGTGTGAATGAAGTATGTTAACTTAGGATGATAAATTAAGAAGTATGTTCAGTAGAGATGGATGTGGAAAGGCGTATTGCTGCCGGTAACAGGGTTAACGGAGCCTTAGCTGCATTGATGAGACGGCGAAACGTCAGCTCAGCTGTGCATTTGGCCGTACACAATAGGCTTGTGTCGATCATGATTGACCGAAACAAATGATTGCAATCACGAGAAGCGCGTGATTGATTCTATCACTAATAACGAAATGACCAGGTCAAATGATCGGTGATCATATACAACCAATCATTATCAAATGATCGGTGGCGGCCATACCGTACCGTACCCATTAACTTAGAACTTATAATATCCGATATTATTTTTTTTATCGATATCAAATATAGTTTTAAGAAATAAATATGACAAACGAATAATAAAACATAATAACAACTACGAGTAACTATTATGATATATTTATATTACAAAATTTGGAACGTATATAAATAATTATTAATGATTTGAAAATTTTAAAATTTTCAAATCATTAGTAATTATTTACATTTAATGTCGAGATCGTGCGGCGTTGAGTTCCGCCACTCAACACGCACTGCCTCTAGAATTCAGCGGATAATGATTTGAAAATTTTAAAATTTTCAAATCATTAGTAATTATTTATATTTAATGTCGAGATCGTGCGGCGTTGAGTTCCGCCACTCAACACGCACTGCGTCTAGAATTCAGCGGAAAGTGGAGAACAGAGTGTCCTAGAGCACTATGTTCCCTCCTCCTACACTGTTGTGTTCGGCATACATCGTAACACCGATTTTGTTTTATTTTAAATTAAGGGTGTGACTGAAACGCGACGGTTGTGGGTTCAATCTCCACTCGAGGATACAAATTATTATTTCTTATTATTTTCATTTCTTCGCTCTGGCACCAAGGCAAAAGTCCGGCGGTGAGTTCCGCCACTTAACACGCAATGAGTCAAAAAATTCGGCGGAAAGTGGGGAACAGAATGTCTTATCACTATGTTCCTTCTGCCTACTATGCTGTGTGCGGGATACGGCGTGAAGCTGATGGTGATTTATCCTTATGCAAAATTAAATCTTTTTACAAGCAGATGAAGTTATGGTGATTTTAAAAACAATACCCTATTACACTATATATTCTATTATATATAAATTACGTATCACGTTGTATGTCCTCGATGGACTCCTAAACTACTGAACCGATTTTATTCAAATTTGCACACTGTGTGCAGTTTGATCCAAACAAATTACAAATTATTTGTTTATTATTTACAGTAATTTGTAACAGTCATTTTGGATTGTCTGTTCTTCAAACGATTCTAAACAGATGGCGATGTCTGTTGATTGTATGAATATAGGTAAGGATTCAATAGATGGCGCTATATTAAAAGTACAAAAGTTTCATATCACTACATAGTATAAAATAATGAATTAAATGATACCTAAAAATCTTAATGCGTTTATTAATCAATAAATCAAGACCAAAAACCATGATCTCTATTATCAAATACTGCAATGCATTAAATATAAAGTTAAAAATAATATTATCTTATAACAGATATTAATTGTATGTATAAAACAATAATGTAATTAATATATTAGATATAACAATAAAGTAAAAAAGGGTACGGACCAAGTGTCTGTGGTGCTGAAAAAAAATAAAGCGTCAGCCTAAGCAAAGCGTGAGTCGCTCCCTGAATACATAAATTCGTTCGAATGAACGAATCATATGAATCGGTTCATTGTCACAACTGATCGAGATCGATATCAATCACGTAGATAGACCGATCGACACAAGCCTAGTACACAATGCAGTGTTGGTACCAACGCTGTTATACGGCAGCGAAGAAGAAGAATGAAAGAAAAATGAATGATGAATGTATGAGGAGTCAGCTTAGCTGACCGAATCCGTAATGAAGAGGTACACAGAATGTCAGGTACTAGCGAGGCTGTCACGGTGAGAATGAAGAACGTGGTCAGTTGGTTTGGGCACGTCGAACGAATGAGTGGTGAAAGAATGGCAAAAAAAGACTTATGATGGAAAAGTGAAGTGAAGTGTGAAATGGTAAGGGAAGTAGGGGGAGACCTTGATTGACCTTTGAAAACACAGTATCAAAGATACTGGAGGAAGGTCACGTAAAAAGCATAAGAACCCCCCCCCCCCCCCCCCNNNNCCCCCCCCCCCCCCCCCTGGAGGGCAGGTATGAAGTGGTTGATGACAGTGGAGGAAGCGAAAGAGGTATGTAGAGGCCGTAGCGTTTGACGCTCCGTTCTCTCTGACTACCCTGCTAGGTATAAAGCGTGAAGCTAGTTTACTTTAGTTCTTAGTTTTTATGAATAATTTGAACATTTCAAATTGAAGAATTCCTTTTTTTATATATAAAACTTCATAAAACCATGAAGCAAACCCGCAAATAAAAGCAAGGTAACCATATGCATATACCATAAAAAAGTAAATAATTATTCCATAGTTACCAAGTGCCTGAGCAACAGCACGGTAAGGGGTGGCCCGAGGCGCGTTAGCTGCGAGTGCACCTGATAGTGCCATTTCCACCGCACCACCACCGGCCACTAGACGTGGGTTCAATACCTGTCACAAAACAATATTAGATGCACAATATAAGATTTTAAAGATAAAACTGTTCTAAGTAAAATCTTTTTTTTTTACTTCCGTATATTGATTTAGCAGAAAGAAAATTTTGTTTAATCCCGCACAAAGAAACATAATTTTGCCTAAATTTGCCAAAATTATTTCCCAAAGTGGTGACCGAACCCACAATCATCGCGGTCGGACGCAGCCTCACTGCGCCACGATAGCCTTTATAACCGACCGGTTATTAGAAAATACTTTTTTTTTTTCATTATAGGATTAAGAGTATTAACAAATATATTTTTATATTTACCAAATTCTTAGCAACATGAAGAGCATCCTGAAGATTTCTTTCAATTTCATTCAACACATCTTTGGAAGCTCCACGAAGTAGAATTGTACATGCCTATAAGGGAAAAAGTAAAAATATTAATAATATATTACAAAACATATTAATAATATCCTGCAAAAAATATTGCAATAATAAGAGAATCACAAAAACAAATAATATTAAGACAAAAAATATGTATGTAAATAACACCACAAGCTTGTTGCTGGTAGAAAAATATCAACAAATGAATTTCCTAGTGAGGAATAAATATATCAGTAGAGCCAAGTGGAGACACTTGGCTCTACTCTGTTCGTCTTTTAAGGAATTTATATCTTTTCTTAGTTTCACACATCTGTAGCATGCTATATATAGGATGATAAGATATAATAAGCCATAATCCATATTACACTTTCAGCTTACAATTAATTAACAGAACTTAACACCACATTTTGTCTGACTAAACCAAAAATTAAATAATTAAAATACATACATTCTCTCAAGTGTCCAACAGTGTACAGTATAATTTATCTGCCACTATCAAAGGCGTGATGGCACAGTGATACAGTGTCTCACTGCAAACAATGAATGTGGGTTGACATAAATTATTTTCATTGGCTCTGATAGACAAAATTCAGTATTGGGTTCCACTAATTCACATGCAATCTCCAATTCAGGCAGAAAGCAGTGGATGGAATATCTTTACGCTAGATTCTCTCTACATAAAAACATTTTAATACTTTGGCTATTAATTTTAATACTTTACAAACCTTAGGACTCTTGCACTCAGTGACAAAAGTAAAGTATTCATCTCCAATTTTCTTAATTTCGAACAACCCAGCTTGAGTACCAACATCTGATTCTTTGAGCTCTTCAGTGCGATTGACAATGGTGCCGCCACAAGCCCTCGCCAGACGGTTATTATCTGTTTTGCGTAATCTGGAAAAAAATATTATAAGGCTAAACTAAATGGTTTTTCGGCCTCACGTTGTATCTCGCATGTATGTACATAGAAGGGTAGGCAGAAGGGACCTAGATTAAGACACTCCGACAGACAGACAGTTGAGTGAGTGAACTAGAATTAACTTATTACATTGAAGTGGGAATCGAACCCACAGCCGTAGCATTTAGTGTCGGATAAACCACCGCAGCGCCACGATGGCTCAATTAATTTTATTTATTAGTTTCATATTATGTTCATTAATATTTTTCTTGAACATTCAATTTGATCTCCTGCAACTTCAAATTAAAAAATTTTAGAAAAAAAAATTTATATATGTCATTTTCTTCTCGATTATTCCCATTTCTAGATGAGGAAAAATTACATTATTATTGTATTATTTTATAAACTAATGCCAGTGCTATAATGATAAAAAACTAAAATTGTTCAAGTGATAACTTTTTTTTTGTATTATTACCAAAGGCAAATGGTTAATTTCACCCTGCTACAAGAATTAAAAAACCACTTACAGAACTATAAAAAATAATAAGATATTCTGTAGTACTTGTATGTCAATATCATTACGAGAGGTAAAAAGATTAAATTATATCCCTATAAAATGTATTTACTACATAATATAATTGTTTTCATTATATGTTCAGTTCTCATTATGGTTTTGACTTTGAAAATAATCATTATTTTATAAAAAAAAATATTGAGAAACAAAAATTTGAATGTAGCGAGACTCAAGCTTGTGACACAGTTTCTAGTGTAGGAATGGGTTTGAGTAGCATTTATGTAAAAAAATTTGTTTTGAAATAGTTTTCTATCCTTGGTTTACAAATAACAGTTTAAAAAGTGTAAAAAATCAGACTTTAATAACAAAAAACATACCACCATACTACTACACTATACATAATCAATAATATACTCTCAGCATTAGTTACATAGATTAAACAGTAAATTTGTTATACATTGTCACTCAATATAATCTTTTGCAAAAAACCATACATCCCTTTTTAACCCACACAATTTTTCTATCTTTTGTCTGTAATTTCCAAAAAAAAACTTAATTCATTTACCTGCGAATAGCTGTGATACCAGCTTTGACAAGATAGTGTTGTGCCNTTCAAGGTCAAAATCATTACTTTTGAAGCGCCTAAACCAGTCTCTGCACGTTGTATTCGACAAAGCATTGTCTCAACGAGAATTCTGTGTGCTTCTGCTGCAGATTTTTTCTGAATAAAGCAGTGCAATAAAATTCCCCGCAAAAGCACTTTATTTGGCACAAAAGTACACATTTTCACAAAGGGAAAATAAATATGTAGTTGACACTGTAGTAAACACTATTGTACTATAATTTGAGGTTACATATAGTACTACTTTGGTGATTCGTTACCGTACGAAATTCCATGCACAGAGTGCCGCAACGCGATCCTTCAAAAAACACTTACTGAACTTATTCAAGGTCCTAATAAATGTAATGTATTTTTAAATATTTTTAAAGTGTTATTCCACACTTACATGTACTGTTATCTTTTAGAAACCTTCCTTCTTTAAAATATTTTTAATTATTATAAGACAATTAAAAAACAATTCATAAAAGTTTCTTCAAACAGTCCTTGAAATTATTGTAAATAATTATTTCATAGTTACCAAGTGCCTGAGCAACAGCACGGTAAGGGGTGGCCCGAGGCGCGTTAGCTGCGAGTGCACCTGACAGCGCCATTTCCACCGCACCACCACCGGCCACCAGACGCGGGTTCAATACCTGTCACAAAATAATATTACATGTACAATATAAGACTTTAAAGATAAAACTGTCTTAAGTAAATCGTTTTATTTTAACTTCCATATTGATTCAGCAGAAAGAAAGTTTAATCCCGCACAAAGAAACAAACAAATGAAAATTTAGGCAAAATTATTTCCCAGAGTGGTGAGCGAACCCACAACCATCGCGGTCGGACGCAGCGTCACTGCGCCCGACCGCCAGCATTTATTAGAAAATACTTTTTTTAATTTCATTATAGGATTAAGAGCATTAACAAATATATTTTTATATTTACCAAATTCTTAGCAACATGAAGAGCATCCTGAAGATTTCTTTCAATTTCATTCAACACATCCTTGGAAGCTCCACGAAGTAGAATTGTACATGCCTATAAGGGAAAAAGTAAAAATATTAATAACATACTACAAAAAATATTGCAATAATAAGAGAATCACAAAAACAAATACAAAAACGGCGCAGAAAATATAATATTAAGACACACGAAATATGTATGTAAATAACACCACAAGCTTATTTGTGGTAGAAATATATCAATAAATGAATTTCCTAGTGAGCATTGTATGGGTAAATAAATATCTTAGTATCAGTAGAGCGAAGTGGAGACACTTGGCTCTACTCTGTTCGTCTTTTAAGGAATTTATATTTTTTCTTTGTTTCACACATCTGTAGCATGTTACAGAATGATAAAATATAATAAGCAATAATCCATACTGTACTTTCAGCCTACAATTAACAAACAGAACCTAACACCACACTTAGTCTGACCAAACCAAAAATTAAAATAATTAAAATACACACATTATCTCAAGTGTCCAACAGTATATACTATAAAGTAATTTATCTGCCACTATCAAAGGCGTGGTGGCTCAGTGATACAGTATCTCACTGCAAGCAATGAATGTAGGTTGACATAAATTATTTCCATTTGCTCTGGTAGACAAAATTCAGTACTGAGTCCCACTACTTCACATGCAGTCTCCAATTCAGGCAGAAAGCAGTGGATGGAATATCTTTACACTAAATTCTCTCTACCTACCCCCACAAATTTATTCCTTAATACATGAATAACAAACCTTGGGACTCTTGCACTCAGTGACAAAAGTAAAGTATTCATCTCCAATTTTCTTAATTTCGAACAACCCAGCTTGAGTACCAACATCTGACTCTTTGAGCTCTTCAGTGCGATTGACAATGGTGCCGCCACAAGCCCTCGCCAGACGATTATTATCTGTTTTACGTAATCTGGAAAAAATATTTATTATAAGAGTAAACTAAATAGTTTTTTTTTATCTTTTTTCGGCTTCACGTTGTATCTCGCATGTACATAGAAGGGTAGGCAGAAGGAACCTAGTATTAAGACACTCCATTGTAAGCGCACCGACATTGCAAGTTGAGTTGAGTTGAGTGAGTGAACTAAAAATAATTTATTACATGGGAGTGGGAATCGAACCCACAGCCGTAGCATTTAGTGTCAGACGAAGTACCGCAGCGAGCGGAAGTTTATGAATTATGTTCTTTCATAATTTTCTTGAACAATCAATTTGTTCTCCTGCAGCTTCCGATTAAAAAATTTTAGAAAGAAAATTAGACATATGTCATTTTCTTCTCGAATATTTTACCACTAGATGAGAAAAAATTACATGTATAAACTAAAGCCAGTGCTATAATGATAAAAAACTAAAATTGTTCAAGTGATAACTTCTTTTTGTATTATTACTAAGACAAAGGGGAATTTCACCCTGCTACAAGAATAAAAAACGACTCACAGAACTATATAAAAAATAATAAGCTATCCTGTAGCACTTGTATGTTACATGATACTTGTAAAGATATTGATATTTACGAGTATCATGTCTAATAAATAGCTATTAAAATAGAGAAAAAGTTTAAATTATATCCCTATAAAATGTATTTACTACATAATATAATTGTTCTCATTATATGTTCAATTCTCATTATGGTTTTGACTTTGAAAATAATCATTATTTTATAAAAAAAAATATTGAGAAACGTAAAAATTTGAATGTAGCGAGACTCAAGCTTGTGACACAGTTTCTAGTGTAGGAATGGGTTTGAGTAGCATCTATGTAAAAATTTTTGTTTTGAAATAGTTTTATTTCCTTGGTTTACAAATAACAGTTTAAAATGTGTAAAAAATCTGACTTTTTTAATAACAAAAAACATACCACCATACTACTACACTATACATAATCAATAATATACTCTCAGCATTAGTTACACAGATTAAACAGTAAATTTGTTATACATTGTCACTCAATATAATCTTTTGCAAAAAACCATACATCCCTTTTTAACCCACACAATTTTTCTATCTTTTGTCTGTAATTTCCAAAAAAAAACTTAATTCATTTACCTGCGAATAGCTGTGATACCAGCTTTGACAAGATAGTGTTGTGCCAAATCAGACACTCCTTTCTCAGTGACTACGACATCAGGTTTCAGTGCTATGATGTCTTCACACTGACGCTGCACATGCTCCTCTTCTAATTGTAAAAGTTTTGTGAAGTCCTGGAATAATAAATCAAATCATAGTTTATAATGAGACCAGTCGTGGACCAAGAACGTGTGACAACAAATGCGCGGGTTTTGAGTTCGATTCCCACTAGAGGAAATTAAATATTTTCATAGCATCTAGAATTCGGCGATTTATGATTTATATATTGTAACAGGAACTTTTATGGATTGTGAAGTTAATTGTCATTCAAATTGTCTGTATATTTTTTTATTTCTGTTTAATTAAATTGGAGCATTTAGACTATACCAGGAGGCCAGTTGTGGCACAGCGGCACGAAGTGTGAAACCGACTGGTTGTGGGTTCGATCCCCACTCGAGGAGATGAAATATTTACTTAAATTTATATTTCCATTTCTTCGCTCTGGTGTCGAGGTTAAGCGCGGCGTTGAGTTCTGCCACTCAACACGCAATNTTTTGTAAATTAACACTGTAGCTGAACGCCATTCCTTTTAATTTTTGCTTTTATATTTAACATTTTATTTATTTAAATTTTATTTTTTACAATTTTTTTGCATTTTTTATTATTTTTACTATTTTATGTAAAACCATATTAAAGGTACTTTTTCAATTTTACTTTTTTATTGAATTTGGATTGATGTGGCCCCATTATAATAATTACAATTCAGTACTTTATTAAAATTTTAAATTTGCTTATCCATAACTTGATTTTGCATGTTGCTTAATCTAACACACTAATTATTATATAATAATATTACTAGATAAATATGCTTTACTGCGCTATTTTGTATATATAACGCTATCATATAATAATATATTAATATTTCATAGTATTGAACTAACAGCGTTGCGCTCGACTGTACCGTAGTAGTGTGACCGCCCCGCCACACGCCGCACCGATTCCCCGCGAGCCCTTGCGAGGAATCGGTGCAGCGTGAGAGGGCATCTATGTGCAGATATCAAAATACGCGTTCTGCGCAATTCTACCGCGCGTGCTTCCCATATGCAATACCGGTTATGTCGGACTATATGACTGACCCGAACTGACAGACGACGTTAACGGTTTTGTAAATTTTCATTTATGGGTGTTTATTCGATCCCCACTCAAGTCTTCATATCTTTGCGCTACGTTGAGTTCGAGTCTCCAAAATTCGGCGGAAAGTGAGGAATAAAGTGTCTTAATACTAGGTTCCCTTTATCATGCTGTATCCCTCACAGCATGGAGCTGATTTTTTCATTATTATTATTATTAATTCATTGAGAGAAGTACATAAGTTAGGTTTTTTTTATTTCTTGGTTTGGTTATTATTTGCTTTATTTTGGTATTTTATTTCGTATTATTTTTAATTTAAATTTTAATACTTTTAAATATTTACTTTACGTTGATAATAAAACTGGTTTTGTTTAATTTTTTTACTACTATTTTCCTTTAGATTGTTTTTTTAATATTAAATTTCCCTTATTTATGTCTACTTATTATTCTTTTTCGGCTAATTTTGCTTGTATATTTGTGCTTATATTCCTACTAATCCTTTTGAAAAATGAAAATAATTTCATAAATATATTAAATAAATATTCGTATAGTTCAAGCGGATGAAACCACAGGGGTTATAAAAAAAACTTCTTTGTCAAACAAACACACCATAAAAGAATATATAAAATTTTGTACTCTATCTATGAATATCTATGGTAACAAATTAAACTTACTTTTTAATATCAACTTCAACTCTTCCATTGTCATTAATAGTGACAGTATTCACTGCATCTAATGCGATGTCCACAGCAAGATCGGCCCAGCGACCAATGTACTTAGTTCCCACACATGAGCGGATCTGAAGTATTACATATTAAGCTTTAAAAGCATGTCAAATAACACATAAAAAGCTTTATATTTATATATGATACATTCATATACATCACTCTATTTACCCTGCTAAATGAAGAAAAGTAGACATAAAGAAACTTTTGTCAAGACTTTCCATGTTGTGGCAAAATCTGAGACAGAGTATCACTTCATACCATTTTATTATAGAATTATGAACATTCTTGTAATGTATTATTTGGTGTGCAATAAAGAATATTTTTCTTTACTGCACTTTGCCTTATAAGAGTGGGGAAATAATTCACAACCCTTTGTAGAGATATGTATAGTCTAACACAGTCTGATTTCCCTAAGGTGGCCTTTTAACGTTATTAAAAATTGCCTTTATATTTATTTATATATATATATTTTATTCTTTGATATGTTAAAACAAAGTTATTATAAATAATAAATAAAAAAAATTAATACTTAAAATTAGAACTCAAATAGCAATTTTTATATTTTGTAATTAATTAATTTACTGTTCATTACTAGATTCAGACGAAAGAAAAATAAATAATTAAACTGAAACAGCAAATAATACTTACAACTTCTTTCACTTTCTCTCTGTCATTCAAATCAATTGGTGTGGAAATCTTTTCTTGTAACAACTTGACAGCGTCTTCTAAAGCCTGTCTATATTCTCTAATAATGACTGTAGGGTGAATGTTTTGGGCTAAGAAAGGTTCAGCCACGGCAAGCATTTCTCCAGCCAAGACAATTACAGATGTTGTGCCGTCTCCAACCTGGATAAATAAAAATATTTATTTATTTTATAAGCTTGTATGGTGCAGAAATTTGTAGTTAATTTGCATTGACAATTTTTAAATACTATGCCTAATTTTTATTCATTGTTTAATTCATAATATATTTATGATTTATTATTATTATTTAAAATAATAATAATAATAATATGATCTTATATTAAGCTAGCCTTATCTCACTAATCTGGCACAATGATAGATGAAAACATTAAATTATTCGGCACCTTCCCAAAATAGTTTGGAGAAACATGCTAGAAAAGATTTTTTTTAGGCAAGAAATACAATTTGACCAACAAAATGACTAAATTGATTTCTAAAACTATGCACTACTACTAGTTAATAGTGAGTTAACATAAAACATTGTTTCCTTTTTATGAAAAGCTTAATTTTATTATATAATCCAGTAATCCAAACATTCCAATAATCTGGCACCCTCTAGTCTTTAAAGTGCTATTAGTGAGATTATACTCTATTGAGGTTTGTTAGTTGCTTTTTAAATAATATTTACTAGATGCATTAATATTTACTAGATCTTTGTTTTATCAAAGACATGATACTTTCTTTGTGCTTAACTGGCATGTTTAAAATGCTATAATCAAAAAACTGAACTGAATATGCATGACACTTGTACATTTTTGTAGATAAACAGTATAGATAAATATAAGTAAAAAAAATAAGGTAATGCTATTAATAAATGTTGTTAACATACATTTATTTGTTTAACTAAGACATTTTTTCGAATCTCCTATGATACTCAATGGAGACAAATTACTTTAGAATAATTAAAGTAAAAAAATACATAAATTATAACCTCTTCATCCTGTGTTCTTGCGATTTCGATCATGGATTTGGCGGCAGGGTGCTGCACAGTGATTTCCCTGAGTATAGCATTGCCGTCATTTGTCATTACGATCCCACCCATGGGATCCATCAACATTTTCAACATAGCCTGTGGTCCGAGGCATGTTCGTATAACGTCTGCTATCGTCTAAAATAAACATAACATAGAACTTTTTTTAGCACCAAATCATTATTAACCGCGAAAATTTTATTATTGATCCCATTTTTTACAGATATTCACCTTTCCAGCATTAATATTCTCCAGCTGAACTTTCCGGCCGGAGTCACGTTTTGTATTTTGGCCTGTAAATAAATTCACATTCGTACAATTCGTTACGAATATAAAATAAAGCATCTAAATTAAGGATTTTACTTACTAAGTACTATAATTGGTTGTTGTCCGTACATTTTGCTGAAATTAATTTATTAAATACAAAAGACAAAACTCAGAGAACTATCAGAAAAGAAAATCAACCAAATTCTCAAATCGCGTGGTGACTAATAGAGTTGCCAGTATAAGCTATCAATTGTAAAATATAAATCAGGTAATTGCCAGTATTAATTTAAAAAACAGATAATAAATTGCAAGTAATTGTAAGTTATCATTTGTGTTTATATACAAATTACATGTAAAATCTAATAGTGTTAAAAAAATATCTTTTTATATGATAGGATTCTAACCAAACTTGAATACTGATGATGTTTTATTCTCTATTAGGAATGCTAAAAAAAAGCTAAATATTATAAAACACCATGAGCGAGTAATCCATAAGTTTACCGAAAATATATTAATTATCTTTATAAAAAAAAATTAAATTAAATTAGCTTCACGCTGTATCCCGCACACAGCAGGGTAGGCAGAGGGAACCTAGTGTTAAGACACTCCGTTCCCCACTTTCTGCCGAATTCTGGAGGCATTGCGTGTTGAGTGGCAGAACTCAACGCCGCGCTTAGCCTCGACACCAGAGCGAAGAAATGGAAATATAAATTTAAGTAAATATTTATATTAATAATTTATATTATTAGTTATATTAATAATTATCTTTATTTATTGATATAATAAAAAAATATTTATTTACTACCAAAGACAAAGTACTTACTGTGTTTTTTATTGTTAATAAATAAAAATAGTAATTAATAATTTGTACACAGATTGAACTTTTTTTAAAAATTAACAAACAATATTTATTAAAAATGATCGTATAGTAAAAACATTCATTTTTTGTTCAATATTTATTAACTGCCTAATTTTTTGTCATTGGATTTGTTTTTGCATTCGAATAATTCGAATGGTACCAACAATTCAAATTGACCGATTTGTAGTAATGATATTTAAGTAAAAAAAAATATATAGACCTACAAGTATGCCGATAAAAAAGAATGCTTATGTTTGTGAGACAGACCCACTTTGTCAGGGTATTTTTTATGTGAGGGCCTCTATTGGTAATTTTAGAACAAACGAAAACTTCTCCTTTTTCTTATATTCACACCTGATTCAACATAAGTAAAATAGATGTCGCAACCGTTTCACAACAAAAAAATTAAATTATTAAATTTATTTTATACATTTTTAGAATGTTTTTCTTTTCCAAAGAATTACTAACTAGTATTTATTTCTTGCTTGGCAGTGTATCCCGTATGACTACATGACTTTACACCAAATTCTGGAGGTATTGAGTGCCGAAACTCAATACCGCGCTTGTGCCTTAGTACCAGAAATGAAAATATTAATAAATAATAATTAATTCCCCTGATTTGGAATCGAACCCACAACCATCGCATTACAGTCATACGCTTCAGCCTCTGCTCCTCGGCGGCTATTATAATACAGCGAGTATAATTATACAAATAATAAATAAAATAAAAAAGGTGTAAGAATAAAAATATGTGGTGCTTAAGTTTTTATTAGTGATCTAAGAAAATGTTGAAGAGAAAAATTACCCTTTACAAAAAATAATCTGGATAATGTTAATTTGAGATTTTTATCACAAAAAGACTAGAAAAAGTACATGCTTATTTTTTTTTTAATTATCGAAATTAAGTGAATCTTATGATGTCAGATAGAGAAAGAAGTAATAAACATTATGAACTACTTTAAAGTTAAGTATTTTTATTATAAAATCGTTCATTTTATATATCTAATTATTATTTCATTGAGTAATTAAGCGTAAGCTGAGTACTTATCCATAATACTTTACATATAATTTATAATGTGAACGTATTATTTTTATCAACGGTTTATATTAAAAATTATTATAAAAGAAATTATGTGAAGCTAAATATAAATTTGAACAATATTTATATTTATTATATTATGTATATCGACTATTTATGAACATTTTTAAATTTTAACGACTTTGATCATAATTTACAATTATTTTATATTTTAAAAAGTTAAATATTACTAACTATTCTAGGTACACAGAATGAATAAATTATTGTTTTAAAACGTTTCATAAATATTGAATAACAAGACCTAAAGCTTTTAATCCATAATGTCATCTTCTAAATCCGACGATTCCGCTTTTGCCTCGTCGTTTTTGTCCTTCAATTCGTCTTTGCGTTCAAATGAATGTAAATTTTCATAAACACTCTTTAAGTTTCTCATAATATACGAAGTACCGTTTGGCTTCCCCAAAAATCTATTGCTTCGTTCAAAATATTTCTCTGGCCCTTCACCTTGACCTTGATTGGACCTAATTGGTACTGAAAAAGCTGACAGATGGCGTGGCTTTTGACCAAAGTCCTTTCCTAATCTTTTATCCAAATTCGGCTCTTCAGATTGTACATCTAATCCTATATTCGGCTCTACTGATTCTGGCACAGATCGCTTTCGATCATAAATGTGTCCAGATACACGTAAATCGATGAAAAAATTAAGCGGATCAACACCAAATTGTGGGTTATAAATTGGTGGATACCACATCGGCGGAGGAGGAGGCAGGATCAAGCTTGCAGGGGGTACGGAATTAGCCTCCACAGGATTTCTACCAACGACGCATGGAGCTGGCTTGGGTAACTCTTCAGTACCAACATCTACAAACGTAGACTGCCTTCCAGGTGGTCCAGGACTACTAGGTTTTGGTGGTTCAGCTTTTGGTGACAATCTTCTCGGCGATTGGTCGCATACCCGGGGCTGTTTTTCAACAGTCAACTCAAGAGGGACTTCAGGTCGTATTTCTGGTTCCTTCTTTTCTTCATCCTGTTTCGGCCAGTCACGTCTCCAGTCACTTCCATTTTCAGCAAAATACTTATGAGAACGACGTTTGAATCGGCGGTGATAATGTGGTGGTCGACAGCCATGACGGGCGTTGACAAATGATCTTAGCATTTCGCTAAAGAAAAACGCATGGGGCTGAAGAGGTAGAGCGCTGTAGAGATAAGGTGGGGTGGCAGCCAGTAATCTTGACACGAGTTCTGCATTTCGCAATTCCCGTACATGTGTTTTAGTGGTACCATCTGCGGGCTTCTCCTCTTGAACCGAGCTCATAATGATTTAATATCTGAAACAAGAAAAACAAATCTTATAATAGTTGTCCTATTCTACTCGTATAAACCTCTTTCGGCGGCTCCAGTCATTGACAGTACACCTTTTGGTCAATGTGATGAACTAAACATTTTTTAATCTTAACGCTTTTATAACGTCAATCTGTAAATATAGAAAAGAGACAAATATTTTAGAGATATACAAGTGACGGAAGTTATCTAACAATTAGTTCGCTGTTGTCACATAGACCAAGGAAACAAACATATTTTTAACATTTTAAAGTGTTATTCCACACTTAGAAAAATACTTATTTAGAAAACGTATGGCCAAATGTGGAGGCCAGTCGTGGCGCAGCGGCATGAAGTGTGACTGTAAAACCGACTGATTGAGGGTTCGATCCCCACTCGAGGAGATGAAATATTTACTTAAATTTATATTTTNACGTTTTCTAAATAAGTATTTTTCTTTCCTAAGTGTGGAATAACACTTTAAAAATGTTAAAAATATTTAATAAATACCATTCTCTCTAGCCAGACGATAATTCTTAGTAATTATCTTTGGGTAGCGGAAATTTGTAAAAATCTTCCTACAGAGATGTTTACAACATAAATAAATTGTAACAAGGGTTTAAATATTTCGACGTAGCTTGATGAGAACGTATTAGGAGGCGCAGGTTATTATTACCACCTTGGAGAGTGAATCGAACCTACCACCTTCGCCCTTAGAATCATGTATTTATAAACTCAAGTTATAATCACATATTTCATAACTTCAATTCACACACAATGAAATTATAAACAAAACAAAAAACCATACATATCCAGTGACAATCGCCATCAAGACAAATGCAACAACGTACCATTTATCAAAATCGGTTCACCGGTTTAACAGTAACAAGTCACATACATACACACATAAGTACGTGCTAAAAACATAACCCTCCTCTTAGGCTCCGCCGCAGTCGGTTAAAAATGAAAACAAATATAGAAACGTCCACAAATTCCTAACAACGAAACCTACTCAAGTCGAGGAGCGAAATATAAGCAATATTTCCATACTTTCCTATTGCAATTCTATTTGCTCCACAAACAGGTAAACATCTATATCACCATGTTCCCGGTGTACTTGTCGGTTCGTCTGTCGACATCGATTTTTCAGCTCACCGCTGTTTTATTGGCAATATTCGAATGAAGATACATCCGCATTCTAATAACTCGCCGGATTCAGTCGATCGTGTTTGTTTTTTTTTAATTTCCAACTTTTTTTTTTTAAATATTCGTCGTAGTCCGAATTTTTTTCAGCATCACGTCCATTTTTGATTTAATTGACTGTGTTATATCTACCTACATAAATATATTTATTAAACACATGGTATGTGGTTCAGGTAATCAGCAAAGTGTGTCACTAGACTTCGATTCGCAATAGTAAGTGAAACGATACTAGTTTATTTTTCAGATCACGCTGTATCCCGCATATAGCGGGTTAGGCAGAGGGAACGTAGTGTTTAGACGCTAAATCCTCGACTTTTCTCCGAATTTACAAGACACTTCGTGTTAAGTTGAGGAACTAAACCCGCTTTGCCTTGTTACCAGAACGAAGAAATGAAAAATTTATAAAGAATTATTCGTTCCCACGAGTGGGAACTAGGAACTCATAACCATCGCGTTTAGCGTCACACACTTATGCCACTGCGCCACGACGGCCTCACTACTAGATATATAAGTTTTAAATATATACTATGCACACATGCATATGTTTATAGTATATATTTAAAACTTTAAGACAGCCTATAACGTACGTCTATGCACGAAAATAATAAAATAAAAATACTTTTTGCGAAATATAAAAAATACATTTTTCCTAAGTGTGTGTGTGTGTGTGTGTGGAATAACACTTTAAGAATGTTAAAAAAGATAAAACAAACCAGCAACCATTCAAAATTGAATATCAAACTCTGTCAGATCTGATTTCACAATTCGCACAATTGAAATTATAACAAAAGATCGTCCCTATATCTATCTATATTAATAAGGGAACCCTCAATGATTGGAATTAAATGTCACATTACCATATCATTGAGTGAGTTCCGAGTACGATACACACGGATTTGTGACAATGGCTAGAGGGGTAGTGGGGGGAGGGAGGGGGGGAGGGGGATAGGTTGTTCACAATAAATTCAGAGTGGCGTATCTCTATTCAAACAGTTGATAGCGTGAAGCGGGATGGAATCTTACGTACGCGACGATGGGTAAACATGACGCGCGAGCCTCCCTCGGTCCCCTTACGGCGTATGGCTAAAGTAAATCGGGACTTTTTTTTTAAATTTGTTTACAGATCTTGATTTTATCGGTTTTGTCATGAATGGTAGCTATCAATAATTTAACGTGAAATTTCCATTTTTTTCTAATACGGAGACTAACGAATTATTAGTACTTATTTGCAACTTAAAGCTTTCAATGAACGTAGTCATTAGACTACGTTACGACTACGTGTCTATCAATTATGATAGACAAGACTTTTTTAGCTTCACCTGAATCTCGCACAAACCAGTATAGGTATAGGTACCTAGTGTCAAGCCACTACGCTCCACATTTCATTGGCGGAACTCAACTTGCTTTTCTCTCGAAGAACAACACCGGGCGAAGAAATGAAAAATTAACGATTAAATACTTAATTTCGTCGGGTGGAAATCGAACCAACAGCCTGTCGCGTTTAAAATCATACGCTTGTGTCCCTACACCATGACTAACCTCGACCAGATGACAACATATTTACATTTACTTATTCACCATTATAAATAATCCATTTATTTTAAAAGTTAAACTGCTAAACTAACAATTAGTAACTTCACCTACCTTATATTTATAACTTTCAACAATCATAAACTTCACACTGTATCCCGGACATAACAGGATAAGCAAAGGGAACCTAGCGTTAAAATACACCGTTTTCGGGTTTTTTTTTAAATAAAAAAATTAAATCAGCTTCACGCTGTATCCCGTACACAGCAGGGTAGGTAGAGGGAACCTAGTGTTAAGACACCCCATTCCCCACTTTCTGCCGAATTCTGGAGGCATTGCGTGTTGAGTGACAGAACTCAACGCCGCGCTTTGCCTCAACACTAGAGCGAAGAAATGGAAATATAAATTTAAATAAATATTTCATCTCTTCGAATGGGGATCCAAGCCACAACCAATCGATTTTACAGTCACACTTTGTGCCCCTGCGCCACGACTGGCCTCTCAATAATTATAAATTAAAAACAAATCAAACGTCAGAACAAAGAAACGGGTTTCGTTTTCAAACGCAAAATAATTTGATTGGCTAAGTGTGGCGGCGCACGGCAACGAACATTAATTTCCATATTAAAACCGTCACAAAGGAAGCAAATTCAAAAACCTCGCCGGTAGCTGGATGGTGAATGGTGTCACTGATGTGCTAAACGGAGCCAGTCGTATGTTGGATGAGGCGGTTGTGTTTGTAATTCTGATTTGTTTGTTATTCTAAGGAATGTTTGTATATGCGATATAGAGATAGTTTTAGGTAATTATGTTTATTAGGCGTAGGTAGTTATATGATCATACATTAGTTAGTTAGCAAAATTTTTTATTATAATTGTATTGAGGCCATTCGGGGCACAAGGGTACAGGTGAGTGACTACGAACACGACTGGTTGTGGGTTCGATCCCCGCTTGAGCAAAGGAAATATTCAGTATTTTTATTTCTTCGCTTTGGTGTCGAGACAAAGCGCGGCGTTGAGTTCCGTCACTCAACACGCAATGCCTACAGAATTCTGCGAAAGAGGGGACCAGAGTCTTAACACTAGGTTCCAACTGTCTTCTCTGCTATGTGCGGGATACAGCGTGAAACTGAAAAAAATAATAATATAACATCAACAGTCTAAATCTTTTTTTTATTACATAAACTATGAGACAGTCAGAAAAGTGATTGTAACTTAAAACACATTAAAACATATTTTAGTAAATAAAGACAAAGTTAAAGAATTTATTAAAAAAAATATAAAAATTCAATGAAAATATTAATTTTATAACTAAAATATCCAAACGTTTCTCACATCTGTAACCACAAACAATATTGCGCGCAGATACGGCGGGGTATGATAATCGCGTCAAAACGCAAGTAAAGTGCCGTGGGGGAGACGGCCGCTAAGCTGTGATGTTAAAACGAACTCGATTATTGCCAACATATCCCTACATATCTCTACCTATCTCTATATATCACTACATATCTCTATATGTAGATATATACATAGACACAATACATATATCAAAGTACTTCATGTTAGAATTATATTATATCAACTAAGAACTATCAAAATTTGAAAGCTCAATTAAAAAGTGTCGATGTAAGTTTCAGTGCTGCTAACGCACACAACAGGCTGTGGATTCGATGCCCATTCGAGGAAATGAAATATATAAATATTTTCATTTCTTCGCTCCGCTGTCGTGGCAAAGCGCGGCGTTGAGTTCCACCACTCAACACGCAATGCCTCGATATTTCGACGAAAAGTGTGTAGCGGAGAGTCTTAACTGAGACTCCGCCTCCGCTACACGCGAGATACAGCGCAAAACTGAAATAAAAATGTAAGTAAGATTTTTAATAAAGTATCGCAAATAATATAGTACACGACTTCCGTGGGGTACTATAATCGCGTCAAAACGCACGCAAAGTGCCAGGGGAGGGTGGAAGGGGGAACAGTGGTGGTGCTAAGCTGGTGACAGCTTTAAAACGTACCCGATTATACGCCCGAGTGTACTCTAGTCTGAGACGTTGAAAAGATATGATTTATGCCTACTGCTGCCTCCGTATTACAGCTTTTGTGCGCGAAGCAAACGAGTTCTTAAGTTACAGTAATATGCAGTTTTTTATTCATAATTCACATTAAACAGTTCTAAATGAATCATGCGTGTATTTGGAATGTTGGAAACGTAAAGTTAAATGTTAGTTAAATTAACCTTCAAAGAATTTATTCTAGGTAAAATTCTAACTACAATTATCTACTTAGAAATTATATCAATCAATGCCGTGCAACAAAATAACTACTTGAGATACATGCAGATTGAATGTAGATTAAATTTTATAATAACATTAAATTCTAAATTACATACAAAGGAACGGACGACTTATTAACGTCTATCGGCTATATTAAGAAAATTGTAAACATCATCATCATCAAACACCGAATCTCTATAATGATATGCTCCATTTGTTTCATAAGACGACCGTCAATAAAGTAAGGCGAAGTCTTTTTTTGAACTTGATAGAAAAAAAAGAAAAATTTTTACATTTTTACAGGCATTTTTACATTTTTACAGGCATTTTGTGCCGTGTGATCCCGGCCTAGAATAGGATCATCCTGGTACTGGTGGTGTCGTAAGAGGCGATTAAAGTACGTGTAGTAGAGTCACGTCGCCAGCAATGGCAACACTCATGGGCAGACTCGACCGGATCATTTCCACCCCCGGCATGTAAAACCGGCGTGAAGTAGTGGCTTTATGCCACTGCATTTCGCATCAGGTAATGCCGGGCTCCGGAGCCCAACTCACCTTAAAGGCCGGCAACGTACCTGTAGCTCCTCTGATGTTGTACGGGGTCGTGGGCGGCGGTGATCACTTACCATCAGGTGACCCGAACGCTCGTTTGCCTTGTCTTTTCCATAAAAAAAAGGCATTCTAATATAGCTAATGAAAATTAAAACTGTGACCTAGTATAGTATAAAGGGAAAGAGGTAATTAAAATACACTAACTTTAACACGTGGCTCTGTTATATGATGATGATGGTGTATAATGAGAACGTATAAACATATTTTTTATTTACATTACGTTACAGATCTACAACATTTTTAAGAAAAATCACACAAATATAACAAAAAACTATGGAATGTCGAATGAACATTTCATTTGAGCATACGTGGAGCCATTTTTAGAGATCCGTCACGCAACGAAATAAAACAAAACGAAGCGCACTGTTAATTACTGACGGAAGCCGGAGTACACTGCTGTGGTTTACTTTTTGCTTTAAAACTTTTAATGGATGGTTTTATGTACTTCAGACTTAATGGAAACCATTCTTCTGCGATTTTTTTCCATATTATGTAAAACTATTATTTCGTATTTATAAACATTTTTGTAGGTATACCTCAATTAAAATCAATAAGCGTAAAATAAAAAAGCGTATAAATTTTATGTTCACAACATTCACTTTGCAATAAGTATACCTACATAAAACGTTACATAAAAATGAAAGAGTGGAAACCTATGATTTATAAATGGAAAAAAATATGATAGTTTCATATAAGATTATATAGATGCATGACTTTTTAGAGGTCGTCCGTTTGGGTATCTTCCACGTCAGTCTTCTAGATACAAGGTCACACCTTTGCCCAATTTCAACATATCATACCAATATAAATGTGAATGTAAGTTTGTTTGTTACGCTTTTACGCCAAAGCTATTCCACTGATTATCATAAAATTTTCTACACACATTCTTAGAGATATTAAAAAGGACATCGGATATCGGATCGGATTTTTAATAAAAAAAAAATAAGAAACGATAGTCCTTTGGCTATAATATAAAAATAAGTTTAAACAAACGAAGCCGCGTTTCAGTCTCTAATATTACATACTTTATTACAGATGTAAATATTCTCTCGAGAGGCCTTTGAACCGAAAACCGTCACAAATAGGCAGGCAGAGCACAACTGCGCCACAACGCTATCTAGAACTGTTTACGGTAACAAAATGACATATCAGGCGAAAACAGTCCTTTTGTAGACATTTGATTAAGCACGAATGTAGGCAATTTCCTAAATATCTCGATCACGATAACGACTACTCCAAATGAAGAGGACCGAATGCACGAACGAACGAATGAGAATGTAATGATGCTTGAATGAATGATTGAGCCAATGTTCCCTGATATTGCAAAATTAATAAACTCGAGTTTGTTGGAGATCTCTTTCATGGACATTTCTATTGTGTTTCCATTTTGAAAAAAAAATTGTCCAAGTAGATACATTGTGTAAGGAATCAAAAGCTACAGATGTAAAAACGAATATTAAATATTCTTATGGCAATATTAATGACGTTTTTTTTAATGAGGTATCTATCATTTTTAAAAGCTTTTAAGTCATTGAAAGTAAACTTTTTAATATTGACATGCGATTACATGGTAAAATTTTTTGTAGCTTCATTTTGTATCCCGCGCATACCTGTAGTATTAAGACAATCCGTAGTAAACGCATAGTGCTAAGACAATTCGTCCCCATTAAGACACTTCCGTTTTCCACTTCCCACCGAATTTTGCAAGCATTGCGAGTTAAGTAGCGAAACTCTACGCCGCGCTTTGCCTCATTACCAGAGTGAAAAAAAAATCATTCCCCCGAGTGACACTCGAACGCACGAACTGTCGCGTTTAAAGTCGCACACTTGAGCCACTGCGCCACTACTGTCCTAAAGATGGTATAAAGATAAAAAAATAAAACTCTATTCATTTAATATAAACAAATGATTGTAATTTGTTGTAATTTATAAGAAATTATATTTTACATAATTACTTTTCGATAGTTACATTATAATTAAATATTCTCAAAAATATCAATAAATTTAAACAATATTAAAATTTACCGTCTATAGCTCCCGCCTAAAGCGACACGCGACACACCAAATCTCTTGATCACACATTACACTATGCTAAGACACGCTTTACTAAATGAAAGACAACGTTCTGAGGAGGCTCTAATTAATAAATGGTGATATCAAATACGCACGTCTGTTTGAACAGCATTATGGAATCATAAGACATCGCCGGCTTAATTAAACACTATAAGGAAATAAACAAACGTTGGTGTAAGCTCGACTGATCGAGGTGGTTATAGGTTCTAATCAAAGTTAAGAAAAAAAAAGTTATATAATTATTGAGTATTTTGTGACGCAGTAAAAATCGTCCGATACAATCTACAATATGATAGTTGTGGATGCTTTCCCCACTAGGGTAAATAGCTATATTTAAATTATTTTCGATTGGCCTCTCCAGACAAAAAGTGGCGTTGAAAGCTGACGCCAATAAACATGTAATGTCTCGAAAAGTCAGTGTCTTAATACAAGGTTTTCTTTGCTTACCCTTATATACGGGAAAAAGCGTGAAATGGCTTTTTATATATATTTTGGTCTTGTTGGGAACAGTTCGAATTGGCACAACTAGAATTTATTACCAGACCATATATTTTTTTATATAAAATTCATAAAAAAATCTAGTCAAAAACTTACAAACTATAAAAAAAACATTTCAAAGACAAAAATTAAGCAAATTTAGAACATAATATAACTATATAACTTATAGACAAAACACGTACCTTAAAATAAAATACAAACTACATATATGCCAGTAAGTAGTAAACAAGGTTTATAAAAAAAGCGGGAAGCCGTGTTTTATTTTATACTCTACGGTAGAGCTGTAGAAGAGTGGTGGAGACTAATAAAAGCGTTATCGTATCGCCGCACAATAGCAAACTGTCGTCTGCTTCCATCAAAGCACTGTTCGGTACGTTCAGCTATGAAAATGGATGAGATATGTTTTTTAAAAAAAAAATTTTTTTTTTCAGGTTCACGCTGTATCCCGCATTTACCAGGTAAGTAAAGGAAACCTAATGTTAATGTACTAAACTCCCCACTTACCGCCGAATTCTGTAGTTATTGCGTGTTGAGTGGCAGAATTTAACGCCGCGCTTTGCCTCGACACCTGAGCGAAAAAAATTAACATATTAAATATATCATTTCATCGAATGGGAATCGAACCCACAAATTGTCGCGTTCACAGTCTCAAATTTGTACTCCTGCGCCACGAATGGCCTCAAAATATAAATATAAACTAACTTAAAAAGCAGTCACCATTGTTAAATAATATTACACGTAACTATATTATTATAATATTTATTGTAATATATATCAGCTTCACGCTGTATCCCGCACACTGCAGGGTAGGCAGAGGGAACCTAGTGTTAAGACACTCCGTTTCCCACTTTCTGCCGAATTCTGGAGACATTGCGTATTAAGTGGCAGAACTCAACGCCGCGCTTTGTCTCGACACCAGAGCGAAGAAATGGAAATATAAATTTAAGTAAACATTTTACAGTCACACTTTGTGCCCCCTTCGTAATATTTATAATATTTATTTATAGCGCGTCCAAATCACACAGTGGTTTCGTAGCTTCAATGTTTCGTTATTCACGGCAACGCTACGCGGTCTCTTTGTATCGTAGAGTCGTAGAGCCCAGGTAACATCGCTACGGAAGCTACGGCACTACGACGTAGCAAACAATAAAACGACTTTAACATAAAAAGAACGTTTCGTTGTAAATTTGTAAAGAATGCTATGTTAAATAAAATGTAATGTTTGTTTGAGATATGTAAATGATAGGTATTCAAAAAATAAATAAATCAGCTTCACACTGTATCCCGCATACAGCAGTGTAGACAGAGGAAACCTAGTGTTAAGACACTCCGTTCTCCACATTCCGCTGAATTCTGGAGACATCGTGTGTTGAATGACGGAACTCAATGCGGCGCTTTGCCTATATATATAAGTAAATATTTCATCTCCTCGAGTGGGGATCGAACCCACAACCAGTCGGTTTTACAGTCACACTTTGTGCCGCTGCGCCACGACTGGCCTCGATGAATGACAGGTAAATGATATTGTAAAAAAGAAGGCTCAGTATTCATATATTTCTTTGTAAACCTCCCAAAGTATATTAAAGAATAGTAAAATACGTTAATACTAATTATATTAAAATTAATATTATTTTTAGTGTTCAATAGTTACTTTACCTAATGTTTCTCTTTTCAATATATATATGTTTTTATTTCACTTTATCTTACTTTTCTATATTTGGGTACTGTAAACGCGACAGTTTGTAAGTTTGATTTCCACTCGAAGAAAAGAAATATTTAATTTTGTACTGGTTTCGAGTTCCGCCACTCAACACGCAATGGCGCCAGAACGAAAGTGTCTCAATGGAAACAAAGTATCTTAACACTAGGTTCCCAGGGTCTCTCTGCGTACCCCACTACGAGCGGAATTTTTATCTCGCTCTAAAAGAGAAGCTAAAAAAATTTGCTAAATCTGTCAATATTTGCCGTAACGGAAACGCAAATCGTGTTCAAATACAAATACACGTCAGTCAAAAAACGTAAAAATTCAACGATAACCCCTCCAAATGAAAATCTTCCTTAATAAAAGCGAAAAGAGATTAGAATTCTTTAAGCGCAGCATCTTTAAAGTATCTGTAAAAGTAACTAGATAACAATTTATACTCTATATTGTGTGGTCGTAGGTTCAAATTGCAGTACTAAATTGTGAGTTACTGTGACGTTTTCTGTTAACTATACAGAGTGAGTGGGTTTGCTTGTAACGTCTATTACCTGATACTCGATATTCCCACAGCGTATGCAAAAGAAGCAAATGTGGAAAAACAGCAAAGGATAAAGTAAGAAACAACCCTTAAAGGGCGGAATTTTGTTTATATATATAAATATAGACAAAAAATAATTTTAATAAAATACAAAATTTATAAAAACTAAAAAAAATCTTCCGCCTGTCTTTAACCTTTTTAGTCCTGTAAGTTTTTAAAGGATTTTTCTGTTCTTTTTCTAATAATATATTTATTTCCAGTTTTAAATTACGATTTATTAGATAGAATTATATAGGATTATGGGATAGTTTTTACGAAGTTAATATTGTGATGATCTGAACTCAAACTCTCTATTTTCACATTTCTCGCTCATATCGCTAGCAAAACGGCTATACTATAACATTTCATATGAAAAATAATGATTTGATCAATGACTTTATTCCTATGCGTATGCAATCTACGAGACTGTGGGTCTGTTTGCTGAAACCGTTAAATCTGTAGAGCAAACAGTGACAGCCAAATTAATTCTTCCCAACCTAAAAGGGACTTACCTGGTCGACTTCACCATGTCGCGTCGCGCCAGTGACGTGGATAGGTACACAGTAAATTCAATTAAAATTTGGATGCTGTGAGAATTTTGTCACTGTGCAAGGTGTGACAGGTTCGATTTCTGGAAATTATATTGAACGATGATGGAAGAATTTTTTTTTGACTGTAATAGTTAATTTAATGAGATGAAGTCTACTACTGTTGCATTTCTCTAATAGATATGAAAGTTTAATTTGTTATTATATTATGCCGTTTCCTTTACAAATATTATTTAAAGAATAATTAGACATAAGACAGCTAGATAAAGATAGTGATGTTAATATGTATATTTTTTTATATTTAAAAATATGTACATAGCCTATTTTTAAAATATCCTAATGAAAAAAAACCCTATTCACGGTACATCCCGCTTACAGCAGGGTAGGCAGAGAAAACCTAGTGTTAAGACACTCTGTTTCCCACTTTCCGCCGAATTCTGGAGGCATTGCGTGTTGAGTAGCGGAACTCAACGCCGCGTATTGCCCCGGCACCAGAGCGAAGAAATAAATTTAAATAAACATTTCATTTCCTCGAGTGGGGATCAAACCCACAACCAGTCGGGTTTACAGTCACTCTTTGTTTTGTGTTTTGCCCCTGCGCCACGACTGGCCTTCTTATTAGAACATATATAATATGTTCTATGTTATATTTAGATCCAATATGATAAAAAAATCATATATATATTTTTCATCATTCAAAGGCCACATACACACAGATACACTACACAAACTAAAATATATAGTGATATCCAAAAAGCACTATATTCGTAGACTACAGTAGTACACTATACTAGTACGTTTGAACGAATCTCGTCACAATAGCGTCGGCTTCCGGGCGACGACCATTGTTCTTCCTGCGGCTGGATGAACGCATGCTACATCTAATAGGTGTTTTATTGAGATACCGTGTTTTTTTTTGTATTTTATGTGATAAAATCGTTTTTTTTTTTACTGTTATGCCGTGAAGAGTTTCGAAATATATTAGTTATATATTGTCCTCTAAATTATATAGGAAAAGAAAATTGAATAATATTTCCAAGTAAAAACTATTGACCTTTAAGTTCAATTTTGAATGATACCAATAATTACAGAAATTAGTTATTTTGCTAAATACTATATTTTAAAATATATATTTTAAACAAAACTACTAAATATAAACATGCTGTATAACCGCTATCATTTTTCTATAGCCTTTCCTATAAGTTTCAGCGAATGGACGAGCTGAAGTCCATTGTTTGTCCATCGCAGGATGAGCGCTTGGACACTATTGTCCGACGGAGCCGACAACGCTGAATAGAACAAAATCTAATTAAATACTCTAACTGCATTGCAAACAGGTTTGAGATATCATTTGAATACCGATAGTGCATTGACTTGTTTCATTTGGATGTTTTCGTATAGTTTTATATTTTGGTTCTCTTTGTTAAATTATATTACATTAAAATGAAGAGTTTATGAAATGTTTTTGAAAATTATAATGTTGTACTCCAAATAGGTTTTAGTTGTATTTTTTTTTCAGTTATAGTTCCAGCTCGTTCCAGTTAGATTTACTATGGCGTGGTTAATCGCATTGTATCGAATTTAATTATAGTAACAATAATCTTAATTAAGTTATCTATCTGAAATTAGGATTATTTTTATTTGAAAGATTAAATTTATAATTTAAATTGTCTTGGCTCAGTGACGGAGACTTGCAGTCATACAGTGTCAACTGTAATCGCAACGTTAGTTCCCGCTAGAGGGTATTAAGAAGTATTTTCATTTCCTCGAAAAAATCCTAATAATGAAACAAAGCGCAGCTTCAAGTTCCGCTACTCAACACCAAAGCTTGACTCTGCCTACAATACTATATACGAAATAACGCATAAAACGAAAAAAAATATACAAAAAAAAAACACACACAAAACCGCCGCATACACAGTCGACCATACATCATAATTTCAATATACATACTCCATATTCCATCTCGCACTCAACTCAAACTATAAATTCAAATGATCCGCAATTACAGTGAGAATTGAACTGAAGTACCCATCACACTTGCCGTACGTGCATAAATATCACTCGACTGCCGTGTCACATCAAACGCTCCCCATACACGATGGTGCCATATTATGGGATCATTAAGACCTCACTGTTCGTGTTACGAATTATTATGCATCGGAGTTATACGATTCGTAGATGATAGATGTGGCTAGTGGTTTGGATGTTCGCGGATTTTATGTTTATTTGGTTTTGATGGATTATTTTTGGAGGTGGTTTTTTGATATTTAGGTGGAATTTTAAATAGTATTTCTATATGTCTTTTTTTTCTTTTTCGTTAGTTGGTTTAGACTAATATTATAATATATTTATTTTCAGATAATTAACAGTGTCAGTCAGTTAGTATGAGGACAGTCGTGGCGCAGCGGCACAAANTGTGTGTGTGTGTGTGTGTGTGTGTGTGTGTGTGTGTGTGTGATTTTGTATTTAACTGCAATTAAATCCTTTGTAATGATGCCCATTCATGGAGACATTAGCGAAGTTGATTTCTTTTCAACTCTCACGACACTCTCGAAGCTCTCTATAAAGTTTATTACTATTATAAAAAGAAAATTAAATTCTTACAAAATTTCTATTCTCAGTGCCATTCAACATCATTTTAGTGTCATACACTTACTTAACGTTTTGCATTACAATCTGAAACGATAAGTATGTGTATGACTGTACAGTAAATGATAGGAACAATAAAAAGAAAAAAAGGTTCGTAGAATATATTTCTAGTATTATTTCAAAGTTATCAAACAAGAGAAAATCGGTCAGATGTGAGCGAGACACGCCCAAGGAGGGTTCAGTACCAATTATGCGATTTTAGGTCAATGGAAGCATGACTTAGAATAGTTGACAAACTGAAGTTTTCGACCATATACACATATTTATATAAAAATGAACTACAAATAGAAGTTTTATAGTTTTTCCTGTCATATACTGAAAAATCATAAAACAACTAACAAATGCATATATCTATAAATTTCCATTTTTAGGTTTTTTTTTCTTTATTTGTACTGTAAGTTCTCACTTCGGCTAAAATTTTCAAGACCCTACCCTTTTGGTCTACTGTCTTATAAAATTTTCAAGAGAAAATTTACGTTAAACATCCTGTAAAACAAGTAATTGACAGTATTAGAATGAAAGCCAAAACCAATATGATTATAATATTCTATTGACGAGAAACATTTATTAACAAATAATTAAAAAAAACCATAAAATATTGCATTAATATAATAATATTATACCTCCTCTACACACTCCCTTTCACCCACTGACGAAGCTCAAACAAAAGCGGAATGACAGACCGGAGCTTTCAAATCTCATATCCAAATATCTGAGTAAATCTTAATCCTTCCATTGTCTCGGCTAATAACGATCGAGTCAGAGGCAGACGCTGATATTAATGTAATGAGGACCCTTAAGGAAACTGGGAGCCCACGGCGAGGAGTGATAAATGTGATTCGGGTTTATAAGACAGTAGACCAAAAGGGTAGAGTAGAATAGATTTGAAAACAGTTTTGATTACTTAATTGATATAGATATTTTTTTTTGTATGTAACGTACATATGTGTTTTGAATAAAATATTTTTTTATTCTTGCTTCTTCGTTCGGCTGCCTTAAGTCAAAATATTTTTTTTTTAAAAACTTGATACATATTGTTCTTAATAAGCTTTTTGTTTAGATTTTAGTAAAATTAAAATTTACAGACATTTAAACTAAGTAGCTTTCATTATAAAAAGCAAATTATGGATATTCTAATTGAATTATGAAAATTATGGAAATTCTTCGTTTTTCAATTATTTATTTATTTTTCCATAATTAACTTATATACGTGCATTTCCCATCACTTTAAAGACATTACGTGGTAACGCTCAATGACGTATTTGACGTACCTATGAGTATATCACACGGTCTCCTATGTTGTGCTACTATTAAATATAGTGCATATACTTACATAGACCTAAGGATAACCTATAATATAGATAAATATAAATATGGTGCAGTATCCTACACAGTGCAAAGTATGTAGCTTTATTTTACAATTTTTTCCCAAAAAGAAAGAAGTTACTTCCATTTTCCTTTCATTTTCCATTGAAAAATACATATTATATCCTTGTTCTTAAAGACAAAACAGAATAATTTATTTTATAATATTCTAGAACAAATTTTTCACAAATACCGATTTAAAATACTGACGTTTATACAATACGAGTGAAAGCTCGCAACCGATAGCGAGGGATGGTAATTGGAAGAAAGTTTTCGTTTTGCTTTACAATCTTAGTACTTGTTGATTCCCCTTACAAGGAAAATAATAAACCCTTCCCCACGAGCGTCGTCGCCAGGAATTTATTGCACGCCATAAATATTAAAAAGTTTGAAAGCATAAATCTCAGCTTTTAATATCGCTACAAACATATGCCGGGGCAATATCGTCGTGTTTCTTTACATAGTCATCAAAGATTTATAATAGATGTTTATTGGTTTTAATGTTTGCTTTGAACGCGCCGTAGTACTAATTTTAAATATTTATATGTTGTATGAAATATAGGAATTTTATAGTATGTCTCAAATTATTCAGTCTCAAATTATTAAAAATATACTTAGATTTGTTTTTTTTTTTATTTTTACTTAGATTTGTTTTTCAATGTAAAAATACAGGTATATTTGTATTTGTTTGCACAAACATAATTATATTTATAAATATATTTTTAATGAAAAAAATATTAACTTCATATTTATTGGTTTCTTTTTATTTTCATAAAATATAAGGAATTATTTACACTCAAAATAATAAAGCGGGCAATATTAACAATAACCGTAAAACTGTTGAATGAAAATCGAACTCTTCACTTGTCAATAATAGAAAAAAAAAAACCACTCCAAACTTAATTTCTGGGTTATTTCCCTTTATCACTGAACACGCGTATCATAGTTTTTTAAAAGTGTACATGTCCGTCGGCTTCACATAATTGTTACGTACAACCGTAGCAACCCTTCAATATGGGGATTAAAAGAACAAAAAGAGCGAGTTTCAATAACGGAGAAAACAGTAATCTCAGCGGGATTACAGCAAACAACTGGGGTGATCTGTTTTAAACTACTATCACCAAATTGCAGTACAAAAAGGGAAATTTTAATAAACGCATAGTATGCGTACTAAGTTGATTGAATACAAGAATTTTGATTGCAATTTATATCGCTTTTTAATTATTTTTACTATGGTAATTGGATTTTGCAATATCCTATACAATAACATGTACCATGTTAAAATTCAATTTATAATAAAGATTACGTTTAGAATATATTCTAGCAATCAAATATCAGTACATAGGTATGTCTTAAATCAATAGAAAGTTGAGAACACTTTGACATAAGTAACTAATACATGACTTTTTCTACTGATAAAAATCAAAAAATTAAATGTATCTCGTACACATCACGGTAGGCAGAGGAAACCTAGTGTTAAGACACTCCGTTTATTACTTGCCGCTGCTGGAGGCAGTTTGAATTAGTATCAAAAGCGTAGAAATGGAAATATAAATTTAAATAATATTTTACTGATGCTCAAAATTAATAAAACAGAAAAAAATAAAGCAACCTATCCACGAACCTCGAAAGAAACTTATGCTTAGCAGATATTTTATGAAAACCAAAAGTCGAACAAACAAAATTCAATCCGGGCAATAATTGTTTGAGTACAAAAGAAGCCATTAGGCAAACTCCACGGGAGGTAAAACTTGGTGAAATCTCCATGGAAATCAGCGGATGGCGACTTTTGATTAATTAGCGCCATTCTTTCCGCGCTGAGACGACAGGAAGCGCTGCCATTAATCCCTACAAAACAATATGGCGGCGGTCTCTAGCATTTTATATTGGTATGGATCCGGTTACTCGAGTGGGGTACCGCTGTGTGATTGTCAAATTAAAAGGTTATTTAATTCTATCTGTCGGCGGTGTCGTATTTTAAGTAATATTTAAGATGTCGAGATGGCGTTGTTGTCGACAAGATGGAGAGGTAAATTTAAAATAAATATTTATAATATTATATTTAAATGTATTTCTGTTCAGTAGAATATATTATAATATGGTATAAAATTATAAATATTTCGTTTTAAATTATAATGTTGTATTACATATTGTCAAAACATCTTTTTGTCCTGTCCTGTTTATCTATTTCATGTTTATTTTTAAGACGTAAATAAATTATATTGATAAGTATACCTAAAATCTAGGTTTCTAATGATAGTTATGTACTGATATTACAAAGTGTATTTTTGATGATATTACAATATTACAATGTACATTTTTTTTAATGGATAGCAATTAGCAGTTTATAAAAAAAACCGGACAAGCGCGAGTCGGGCTCGCCCACGGAGGATTCTATACAAAAGTTGGAGGTCTCGAGCTTTTTCTGAAATTGAGGCATGGCTTAGCCAGAGCCCTTTGATCTGATACCTTACTTTAACTAGCGGCTTTAATAGCAATTTTTTTAAGATTTAACCACAAATGTATAATTTTCAAAATTTTTCCTGAACTAGTACTACCTGTAGATGCTAGATGCCAAATTTCATAATTGTAGGTTAACTGGATTATCCTATTCATTTTGATTGCCTTTATAGTGTCGAAGTATGTGTTTTTTTGGTATATAAACGGTCATATCTTTTTTTTAAGTAGGTGTAGAAATATTTTCTTTTTTAAATAAAAATCATGGGGCCGTAGATATGTAGTTTGAATTTCGACTCGATATCTCCAAGTGTTCCTGAGATAAAGCCTTTTGACAGATAGACAGACAGGCACTCAGACAGACGGACGGTCAACAAAGTGAACTTATAAGGGTTTCTTTTTCCCTTAAAAGGTAAGAAACTCTAAAAAAATAAGCAAGCTGTTATTAAAAAACTTAAATTATACTAAAACAAAATAAGAAATTTGTTAATAATTTAAAATAATTATTTTTAAAACTTATTCTATTAAAAAATCTTATATTAATTTTAATCCTAGGTTATTTTAAATGCACTACAAGACAACAATAGACCATTCTTATTAAAATTTGTATAACTATAATATAATGTTATATGAAATGAAAATCCGAACCACCACCTGAGATAACTTTTAAACACGGTGCACTATTCTTAACAATTTATACAAAATATATAGATATTATTATTAAAATAATATATTAAGGAAATTACATTAACGACTTAGCGTTCCGTACCTCAAATGAAAAAATCCTTCTGTTCATCTGTAAAAACCTTAAGCCTCAAGATCGCACGGAGATATTAAGCTATAAAAAGTCTCCTCTCAAAATCATTATGTAGAAAATATTAAAAATTTACCGATTTTTAAATAAACAACTTACACGTATTGTATTTTAAAATATTTTTATATGTCATACTGATAGATATTCAAAGGACAGACGTGATCGTATGCCACTTTAATTTCTCTCGTCTGCCAGTCGTGGCGCAAGGGCACAAAGTGTTACTGTAAAACCGACTGGTTGTGGGTTCGATCCCCACTCGAGGAGATGAAATATTTATGTAAATTTATATTTCCATTTCTTCGCTCTGGTGTCGAGGACAAGCGCGGCGTTGAGTTGCCACTCAACACGCAATGCCTCCAGAATTCNCTTTGATACTGTGTTTTCGAAGGTCAACCGAGGTCTCCCCCTACCTCTCTTACCGCTCACTTTTCCATCATAAATCTTTTTTACCATTCTTTCATCACTCATTCGTTCGACGTGCCCAAACCAGCTGAGCACGTTCTTCTTCATTCTCACTATTTAATAGTCGATAAACTTTTAATTGTTTGTACATCAGCGAAGACTATTTTCCTGTTACGTACTTTTTAGAACGTGTTATAGTAGTAGGGTTTTAGTTTTTAAGCTTTCTTTTTATTTAACTTATTTTGGAGTTATGTGAATTCGTATTATTTGTCCAATTATGATACCCAGCTAGTTTAGAAGTGTCAAAATCATAACCCACCTTTTTGCTTCGCCGTAGTAGGGTAAAAATTAATATCAAATATTCAGCTACCTACTTACGGTCGTTCAATCAAATCAAGCACCGTAATCAAAAGATACGAGCATATACCGAAAGTTTTTGCTGCATTTTGTCTGAAATTCATAACGTAAACAAAACCTATGGTGTACTTCCCGTGCACCTACACTTATGAAATTTGGCACGAAGTGAGAACTTACACTGTAAATAAAAGAAAAAGTCCAAAAAGTGAAAATTTATAGTTATTTCATAGAAAAAAATAATTACAAACTTATATTCATAATTCATTTCATACAAGACCAGTCGTGGACAAGGGGCACAAGTATATGACTGTAAACGCGACTGGTTGTGGGTTCGATCCCCACTCGAGGAAATGAAATATTTAATATTTTCATTTCTTTGCTCTAGTGTCGAGACAAAGCGCGGCGTTGACTTCCGCCACTCAACACGCAATGCCTCCAGAATAAGTGCATATACGCCCTCAGACTTAAGTTTGTTGACTAAAATTTTCATTAGTTATACTTTCCGTCGACTTCCTTTTTCCAAACTTCCAGAAGGATCAGTGGTTTAGTCCAACGCGCACTTAACCAGTTTTTCATTATTACTAAGCAAATGTGTTTTTACTAAACGTATTACAACACAAGAAGTTATGATTACTACTTCTACTTTGAAGAAAATTGCACTAGATAGTCTGTCTTTATTTCCATAGTTTTTCTTTCATTTTTAAATACGATTACCTCAGACATCAATCAGAACTAAAAACCGTATATGAAAATAAAAAAATAAAATAAAATAAATTAAGAAAATTTACATTTATAACTTTGGATATTAATATTCTAATAAGCAAACTCAAATAAAGCCACCTGATTTGTTCCGAAAGACATTTCCAGCCGGTATCAGAACAATTTAACGGAAATGCTAATTAAAGCTCGTCAACGCCGCGTTTCATTATTGCTTAATTGTTTTTAAAACCGTTTTCCTATAATTTATTGTTTTTTGGTAGTTGATTTTGTTTTAATAATTGGTTTTTTAATCTCAATTTTAGTTAATTTGAGTTATAGTTTTTGAAAATACTAAGTAAACGTTATACTTGAAATGACGATAGATAAGTAATTACGAAGTAAATCAAGTAAATTGTAAATAAAAATATTGCATATAGCAGAGTAGGCAGTGGGAACCTGGTGTTAAGGCACTCCTTTTCGGCGTATTCAGTGGCGGAGCTAAATACTGCGCCTGCTACAGTGTTCCCTTGAATGGGATAGAACTCCCAACGCCGGTCGCGTTTCTTCATGTGAAGTTTCGAAAACATTCATTAAACATCGAAATATAAAAAGTGTCCTAATTTTGGCAATTCACAATATAACTAAGATAAGACATAGTACAACTTTTTTATGAATCCGAAAATTAAACAGAACGGTATACAACGAGTTTATGATCGATTCGATCTCTATTGAACGCATATTGTGATAATTTAAGATATAAAGGAATAAAGCCTTAACTTACTGTACTAAACAAAAAATGTTATTCTGATTTTCAAATTTCCACCTTTTCCTACAGTGTGGGTAGTACACAAAATTTCAGCAATTGACACACCAATTATTCACAAACAAATTCAATCACACGTGCGTGGTGGATGACGGATCCCTACATTATTATAAACGCTACGTCTAGAATATCCCATTTCCTCTGAGTGACTTAAAATGGTTTATAATTTGAAGTTAACAAAAACTCATTGTAAGAAGGTTTGAAGGAAGGAAAGAAGGTCTCTCTGGAGTCCCACCTTTGAGAGAGTATTTTTTTATATTTTTAAATATATTTTATATTAATTTAAATTTAAAAATGTAAAATTTATTTATCTTTTATAAATAAAGGTTCGTACACTCAACCGGTACATTATTTTTTTTTAATATGGATATTTTTTTCTGCCCTCTATATTTTATTGGCCCTTGCCTACAATCATCTCTCAAAAAATATAAGAAAAAGTGACAAGAACTCTTTTTTTTTCAGCAATTATAATACTATCTGTTAAAATAGTCACATCCATTTCAAAAATGGGAGAAAAAAAACATTATTCGTTTATTTTTTCGTTATACAAAATTGAAGAGTATGTTAGACTTTGTATGAATAATCATATACTCGTAGAGTATTTAAATTTTAAACATTTTTTTTTTTTATTGAAATATTTTAATTTCAAAAAATCATAATAATTCCTGAATTGAGTCCTAGTTATGTTCTAGCTAACTAATATAAATAATAGTCTTATAATAACAACTACATGGTATAATATGGTAAAATACGTAAGTAAGTAACGCATTGTTTCGTTTTTTTTTCAGCTTTACGCTATATCCCACACACAGCAGGGTAGGCAGACGGAACCTAGTGTTAAGACACTCCGTTCCCCACTTTCTGCGAATTCTGGAGGCATTGCGTGGCAGGACTCAACGCCACACTTTGCCTCGACACCAGAGCGAAGAAATGGAAATATAAATTTAAGTAAATATTTCATCTCCTAGAGTGAGGATCGAACCCACAACCAGTCGGTTTTACAGTCACACTTTCTGCCCCTGCGCCACCACTAGCCTTGCATTGTTACGTATCCCTTGATATTTTAACCCTAACTCGATGTCAATCACGTGGCGTAACTTTATATCCTATGCAGATGCGGAGCGCAATGACTATCTATTTCGTACATCTTAATAAGCTACATTTACATTTAAACATTAAATATCTATTTTACATACACAGTAAAATAAAATAATGGAATAAAACGAAACTTTTAAATCTCTAACTGCCTTCTATAGAATAAAGAAAACTAAAACAAAGAATATTCTAATATTTTGTTACGCATGTACTAAAGCGTCAGCATTCAAGAAATACAGTCGCATAAAAAAGACTGAGAATGTAAACTAGCACTATCAAAACATCGATCATACAGGGTGAATAAAAAAACCGGACAAGCGCGAGTCGGGCTCGCCCACCAAGGGTTCCGTACAAAAATTGGAGGTCCCTCTTAAGGCTATTATTAAATACCAGAAATGTATAGTTTTCAAATTTTTTCCTGAACTAGTAATACCTGTAGATGCTAGCTGCCAAATTTCATAATTCTAGGTTAACCAGAAGTTATTCCTATTAATTTAGATTCCCTTTATAGTATTTTATAGTGTCGAAATACGAGGTTTTCGGTATTTAAGGCAATTTTTTAGGATTTAACCACAAATGTATAATTTTCAGATTTTTTCCTAAACTAATACTACCTGTAGATGCTAGCTGCCAAAGTTTATAATTCTAGGTCATCCGGAATAAGTAGTAAGAAATGATATAGTTTTTAATAATTTCACAAAAAAAAAGATTTTTTAGGAATCCACATGAAAACAAGACATGTATAGTAATTTTTTAGATTACTTATGTGTTTGTCCGTCCATCTCCCACTGCCAAATTGCGTAGGAAACTACAACGTAAACAACATAATTTTGAGAGTTGAAACAATACTATAAGTAGCATATCCAAGCGCTTGTTGTAGGGATCGCAAACATAGTTTTGTTATATGATATATATCTCTTCTCTTCTCTTCTCTGTTTTATTGTTTTTTTTTCAATTGAGAAACATATTTTCCCATAGATTAAGATATAAGAGTATATAAGCCTTTTTCATTAAATGTGTTAAATTTAAAACTTTTATTTATATTTTAGTAATTGTTGAGTATTCCATTGTACGGACTCTTTCAAAGCGAGGCTAGCTCACATTTGTTTACTTTTGTCGAAAGAAAGTCAATATTGCATTATTTAAAAATATGTTATATATTTAACGAATAATATAAAATAATAACGAATAATATGAAATATTTATTTACATTTATATTTTAATTTTTTGCTCTGGTTTCGACGCAAAGTGCGGCGTTGAGTTCTGCCACTCAACACGGCGGAAAGTGGGGAACAGAGTGCCTTACCCTCTACCTATCCTACTGTGTGCAGGATACAGCTTGAAGCTGAATAATATAACCAACGCGAGTTGGACGGTTTCCACTACGTGTTCGATGCCCGCTACATTCACATATTATACGTTTCTTAACATTTTCTTTTCGTCATAATTTATGAATAATACAATAAAAATATTAAAATATTGTAATTGAATGTTTCTTGCACACTATAATAATTATATTTGCTCTACAAGAGTCATGCAGAGTTCGACATTTGTCGCGGAATATACCGCGACGAATCGCTAACCACAAAGCGACAAATGAACACTTTTACTGGACGTGATGTAGGGGATTATGGTTTGACATTTAGAAAATAAACTGTCGTCACCTAATCTCTTCTCTATATATAATAAGACAGTAAAAATATTTTGTCTGTACATTTAGTAATTTTGACTGAAATGGATAGAGGGACACTTAAAAAGAATAATAGAAAGCAAAAAGATTTTTTTTGAATTTCTTGTCTGTCTGTCTGTCGACATATTTTTATCCGCATTTTTCTCTGAAAGTACTGAACTGATTTACTTGAAAATTTCACCAATTGCTTTGTTTTAACTCAACTTAAATACTAAAGTTTAGTTCATCAAAATCAGTTCATTAAAAAAAAGTTATCGTCATTTGAAAGAAGTCGTAATTAATTCAACATAGAGATAAAGAACGATCTTGAAAGAAATATCAAGTAAATACAAAGATTTTTTGGTTGGTTCGTTCATATAATATATGTCAGCTTCACGCTCTATCCCGCACACAGCAGGGTAGGGAGAGGGAACTTAGTGTTAAGACACTCCGTTCCCCACTTTCTGCCGAATTCTGGAGGCATTGCGTGTTGCGTGAGGGGCAGAAAAATTCTTTGACGATAATGTCGTAAAAAAATCATATTAGAAGTCATTATAGTTGTCAATCAATTCTGCTTATTAAATCAATAATCATGTATTTTAAGCGGGCGAAGCCGTGGGCGAGCCGCTAGTAATACATATATATAATAGATTCAAAGTTCTTTGAAAATCAATTAAATCTATAATAATCTTCTTCCTATTATACTATAATAAATATATTTGATTTTTCAGCCTTATACACGTAATGCAGAACCGTAGTGATCTAGCTAAATTATAAAAAATTATGCCGATCTAAAAAAGTTTTTGAACGTAATAAGCATTTTCTATCGACATAAAAATTGAAGAACTATAATAACAGTGGGATAGTTGCCCCGGATTTGATTGTACTACGTTAGGGATGCTGTATTACAATTATCAAGATACTTCTTACAGACCTGACTCCCATAAAAACTATCAGCATAAACGCACAGGTTTCGTTTTGGCGACGGAAAATCTTCCGAGAGGTAATTTCGACACATGTTGACTACTCATTTCTATGGAATATTTTTATAATTGATCATGATTTTATTAAACTTTTTCCGTTGCATGCAACAACTTACACATACTTTAAGTTATAGTACTTATTATATTTCTTTAGTGAATAATTTTCATTTATTTTACAAAAAAAAAAAGGAGCTTTTATTAGTATGAAAAAAACCGACCAACCGAGGCATCTATCTACAGTTATAAATTGTTCCACAGGCAACAAATTGATCATAATGCTTGAAAATGAAAGCACGCCCTTCGAACATTCACTGAAACTGCTTTCGGTAGTAAGCAAAATAGGACGGAGACGGGACGTGTGTTAAGTGTGAGCGCTATGGTAGTTGATTATAAAAAAAAGAGAAGTGGCAAACCGACTGAGATGCATAAAAGTCTCAGAACAGCACGAGGTCATAGTGTATGAGGACAGAGGTGTAGATCTCAGTTACTTATAACAAAACGGAAAACAGACACACTATTGAAAACCTATTAAATCTATAAGGATCGGAGGAATTCTTCACCAGATGAAATCCAGGTTGTGTCCATAGATGAATTCACAAGGAACGTGGAGTTGGACAAAGAGAAAACCAGAAAAACAGGCAACCTCAAATTCAACATAACTGGAAATGATCCCATTGTAGTCGTCGCCAAGTGCCCAAAAGTGATGCTGAAGGATAGAATGCTTGAGATGGCAAGAAACTTCGACAGCACTCTAGAACCCACATCATTAACGACATGGCCATCAGAAGCCTTATGGACGTCACTTACGCCCTACGAGAAACATACTGCGGTATATACTTAACAAAAGGGGCAGTGCCGAGTGCGGACGACGCCGGTACCGAAACACCTAAAAGACACCTTTTGCCTCACTTTTACACAAGAGGAGAAAGGATTCAGGCCCCATGATTCAACAAAGATACGGGTTGAGTAGAGGTTCAAAGGTGTTAACAATTTACGTAGAACAAAGCCTGGCGAACGTGCGGGAGTAGTAGTAAACGTGAAGTGAAAAGGCAATCTACAAATATTTGAACTCTCTTAGGTCTCTCTTAGATACTCTCTATTACATTATCTGTTCATTAGTTATAAACCTAGTTTAAGTGGCAGATAAATATAAAACTAAAGCTGAAATTTGTGAAAAAGCAAATAAAAGTACGGACCACGTATCTGTAGTGATTACTTAAAATATAAAAAAAATCATTCTCAAAATTTGATGAGATTTCAACCTACAACCCTCATATTTTCTAATACATACTAAAAACGTCACTGTGACTTTTGTATTTCTCTCTAAATAACTTTCGGGGCAAACCTTTTTGTTGCAGTCCTACTATTTTAAAGGACATAAGTGCACCCGGCGGCTCTAACTAAAGAATCAAAAAAATTCGACACCTCCGCACTATAATAGACATAGCATTTATCGGATTAAATTAGTGGTTAGGACAAAAGTGTTAAAAACGTGGGGCGATCCCCTCGTACGTTGTAATGATATTAGTACGTAACCTCAAATTATATCTTATAGGGTAGGCGTAGGTGCTCTACCAAATATGTCGAGGAGAACATGATTGTAGTTTATACGATTTTTGTATGTTTTGGTATTTTTTTATAATTTCCTGCATCGGTATATTGTGTATAAATAATAAACTGTATTATTGCTATTTCAAAAAAAGAATCAAAAATTATTTTTAAAAAAATATTTATACTCATTCAGCAAGAAGTTTTCTATGAAAGAAATGTAAAACAAAGTTTAAACAAGGCACTCGGGAAAATAAGAGAAAAATTAAAAAGTAATAAAAATACAAATGAGCCACTTTCAATCATCCCCTGACAGAGGGTGGGGGTGGAGGTGTCACATGAGATTAAAAAGTTTGACGAGCTCCCACGGAAATTAGCATTTCACTCCTGCGCTTCATTTACATATCTACAGTGATGTCTAATTTTTATTTTTGTGATTCCTATAGAAATACATTTTTTATTGCAAAAACGGAGTAGTTTTTTTTTTATTAAAATAATATATTTTGAAAACGAAGCGCCTTATTAATCTAAGTTATTACAAAGAGAAATATATATTAATTTTTTTTTTAATTCAACTATATGATATTAAAATTGTATTTATATTTATTTTTTTGAGTTACTTGAAAGAATAATAAAATCAATGAATATAAATAAAGATAAATAAGAATATTATAATTGTCATACATATTAGTCTCCCAAGTCTATATGAGCTTACTAATATCTTTAAAAATGTATAGATGTACGTGCTATGAGTAATTATGACAAACAAAAAAAATTAAGAAATAAGTCAATATATAAATGATAAATCTTTATATTATACATAATAAAAAACACTAACTAAACTAACCATTTTTTAAATGTTTTAAATGTGATAATTTAAATTTACAACAAAAAGATGTTATAAAATCTTACATCATATAAATCTTTAAACATTGAAACCCGAGTGCAGCACTCGGTGGCTCGTGGCGCGCCCGCGGGCAGCTGTCACTTAATAATTTAATTGTGCATTTCCCTCCCTTTTTCACAGCTCTTTCGGCGGGAAACTCCGCCGGCCATTATGATTCAGAGTAAAAAATAAAAATGTGTTCGCGTTAATGTGAAGGTACTTTTTGTAAGTTTTATGAATAAGTTATATAATATTAAACTATGTTTGCCGTCGTAAAATTCAGTAGTTTTAGTCAAATAACGTAAACGTATTGATATTATTAGCTCACTTTTCCAAAATGTACTTTTTAAACAAAAAAATATCATAAATTTTTTACAGCGATAAAATTATTAGAAGAACATTTACTTAACAAATTTAAAAGGCAATCGTTGTTTTTGAATACCGTGCTGTGAAACGATTTTTATTAATAAATTGTAATTAAAATAATTACTTTAAATAGCTTTATAATGGGTATAACTTTTTGATAAAGATTAAATCTGAACTAAATTACATTTGCACATTTTCGATAAAATAGCAATATACATTTTACCTAATATCTAGAATATATTTACCAAACTTATAAGAAAAAAAATATGTTTTCCTTAACAAAAAAAATATACAGTAATAAAAAACAGTGAACACTACAAACGATAAATTATATACTATCATATAATGCATACCCATTATACCCTAAATATTCCAAAAAAAAAAGAAAGCAACATACCTGTACGTCAAAAAACACAGATAATAGATTCCAAAGCTCCAAACGTCACGTCCGTTGTAAAGCCGAGTGCACACTGAAGGAAAATTAGCGTGATCGCGAAATCCGCCCAGCTGGGTGGGCGGGGCGTGCGCTGGGCGGGGCGGGAGCAGCAAATCGGATTCTCTCGCATACTTCTTTTCTTGTCTAGTCAAGAAGCAGAGTGGTCAACGGGATTAACGAGGAGGCCGTCTTTAAGTTATCGCGATCGTAGTAAGCCTCGTTCGTGGATAAATGGCTGATTTTTGTTGCTATACTGTTTTGAGTAAATCTTTTTTTACTCAATATTTAGTTAGATTTTTAAGTGCAATATAAGCTGTTGATGTTTTGATTCAATGATGAACATACAAAATTATTTTATACCATATATATACTATTTAGTTAATGGTGTTGCTTCTTTGTTAATTATAATATCACATGAATTTAGAATGAATATTAGATTTAGCAAGATGTTGATTGCTATATATATTTACTAAGGATAAGATTCTAAACATTGTTTAGTTTACTAAATTAAATATAATATGATAAATCACGAAGATAAAATGTATAAAAGAACAAATATGAATAAAAAGCTATATTTGGAGTCTTTGAGTTCTTAAAGAACAAGCAAATATTAAAATAAGATGGATATTATTAATAAATATTATTTCTAAAATATTTACCAGCAAAATACGATCAAACTCAAAGTTTGTTTAGTGTATCTTTATCTAACTGCATACGAATCTCTATAAATAGGAAAACTAAAATACTAGTTCGTCTTAATTTATCGCGAATCTTAATGCAAGCTAAAATTTTAATAAAATTTACTCAGTAAGTACCGTACCTAATATTTCTCATGACAAATATTATAAGCATTGTATCTTTAGTATAATTAATTATATGGACGGGTGTAGAACTTACCTTATTTCACGTAATACTCTCCGCTATTATTAATATAGGTAGGCTAAGGAAACCTGGTGTTAAGACACTCCATTTCCATTGAGATACTCACGTCTCGCCTTTTCCGCCGATTTCTCGAGGCATTGCGTGTTGAGTGACGTAACTCAACGCCATGCATTGCCTATTTACCAGAGCGAGTAAATGAAAATATTAATTATTTCATTTCCTAGAGTGGGAATGGAACCCACAACCTGTCGCAATTCTTGGACTCTAATGTATAAATACTACATACAAATAAAAATAAATCAAAATTGCTGTAATTGCATACGTAAATATAGCTAAATTGGAACTATTAAAAAGGAGCTCTTATAAGATCACTTTGTTGTCCGTCTGTCTGTCTATCTATCTGTCTCTCAAGAGCCTTTCTCTCAGGAACGCTTGGAGATAACTAGTTAAAATTCAAAACATATACTCAGATCTACGGCCCTATGATTTCCAGGAAAAAAATATTTTTACATTTACACAAAAAAAGAAATGGTCATTTGTATCACAAAAAAACGCATATTTCGACACTATAAACGGAATCAAAATGAATAGGGTACTTCTGAGCGACCTAGAATTATGAAATTTGGCAGCAAGCATCTACAGGTAAAAAACTCTGTCTGAACACTATACATTTGTGATTAAATCCTAAAAAATAATATCCTTAAAAAGGGGGCAAAATTTGGGGGGGACGAGCTCGACTCGCATATGTTTTTTATGCTTTACAATGATTGCGTCTGTTACAACTTTGATCGTTTATTCCTTCTAACACAAAATTGAGATTTAAAATTATAAAATTCCCTATAAATAAATATTTAAATGTAAAAAAATAGATTTATGCTTAACTGAGAATTGTAAATCAAAGAAAGAAGAATTACCATGTTGCGCTTACTGGTTCAATTATTATAATAAATTATTAATGAAAATACTTAAGCCCTAAAAACATGCTTTTTATATCTTTGCTCTGTTATGAAATAAATTAAATCAAATCAGCTTCACGCTGTATCCCGCACACAGCAGGGTAGGCAGAGGAAACCTAGTGCTAAGACACTCCGTTCCCCACTTTATGTCGAATTTTGGAGGCATTGCGTGTTGAGTGGCAGAACTCAACGCCGCGCTTTGCCTTCACACCAGAGCGAAGTAATGGAAATATAAATTTAAGTAAATATTTCATCTCCTCGAGTGGGGATCCAACCCACAACCAGTCGATTTTACAGTCACACTTCGTGCCGATGCGCCAGGACTGGCCTCAAATCCTGCTCTGTTATGTTTTTAATAAATCTAAAATTATATTATATTAATTAAATAACACAGTAGATTTTATTTTTTTATTTCTTAGAAGAATATGTGATATTTATGGAACTCTCTGATAGCATATATAGGTGCTAATATAATGTAACAAATTAGAAAATAGAAAAATAAAAACAAAATGGGGACGCAGTGCCATCTATTGTCCAATAATAGATATTATATTAATAGAATGGACGAAGCACCGTTGTGTTACGTCACTCCACAGTTCCAGTTCCATGCCCTAAATTAGCGGCGCGCTTAATCAATACTAGCTAAAGCTAAACACAAGTCAGAGGGCGCCACTAGTAGTCAACTTACATACTACAATTGCTTTAATTAAATAAAATATTGTTATTAATTTAATAAAACCATTAATTTTCTATAAATATTAAATTTAAACTATATTCTCAAGATTTTGTGCGATTTCCAATTAAATAATGATAATACGTCAGTCTATTGACTTGTTGGGTTAGCGTCGGTCTATACACCGCCATCTTACGTTTGTGTTGACAACTCCAAGTGAATTTAGTGCAGTAATTTTGTGATGTAGGCAAGATATTGAAATCATAGTACTTGAAGTCTAATTGGTAAGTTGTTCATGAAATAAACACTGTATTTGTGTAGCGCAAAATTCGAATATAATCAAGTTCGTGAATCAAAAGTATTTTTAAAAGTTTTCACTATGTCATGTCAGAATGCAAAGTAACAAACAATCACATCTACGATCGATTCTGACTATTTTGACAGTAAATGTTTATATAAATAAAATATTCTGTTTTCATAATAGAACATATCTTTATTACAGCAGATCGTGATTTCAAGAAATGAGCTAATATATTACTAAAATGTCTGAGGTAATAAAGCAAGTGAAAGTGGACAACTGGGGAATTTACTTCCTCCAGAGATTAAAACATTTTTTCAACCGCACGGATTATTGTGATCTGACTCTTCAATTTCAAGATAATGCCCAATTAAAAGTTCATAGACTTGTTCTTAGTGGCTGCACAGAATACTTTGAATTATTAGAAAGAACATGCGAAATGTACGAAGATTGTTTGGTTATGCCGGACGACCTACAAGCCGACGTAGTAGTTCCAATCATAAACTTTATGTACACAGGTCAGCTTGAATTTAAAATAGATCTATTAGAAAAATTATATCAAACCTCTTTAATAATGAATATGCCAGTGCTAACCAAGTTACTCTCTTCTCATCGCAACCAACCAATAATTGCAAGAAGTCCAGCACCAGCATATTATGGAAAAAGATATGTGAAACAACCTAAATCAACTCCTCCTACCAACTCTTCTAACAAGCGGGTCTTCTCAAGTGCGTTTAGTAATGCAGATACACCAAAAGCTAAAAAGGTAATATCACTCAATAAAAGTGACATAAGTTTTAAAAATGGCTCTCAAGACATAAGCGCATCACATTCACAGCTTTCTGGCTTTTCTGAAAAAAAAAATCAGTCAACAAAAGGTGCTCGCCCTACCAGATATGAATTACCTGAAGAGTTAGAAGAAGAAAACATTTTTGATAATTCATTCACAAGCATCTCTTACACTTCGAAACCTTTAATGGTTCATCCAGCATCGACAAAGCAATATGGCTCAAAAAGAATTAGCTTATTTGAGGAAGGTACAAGTTCAAGCAGATTTATGCATATTTCTTCAAACAATGATATTGTTGAATGCAAGAAGATTTCAGTAAATGAAAGTATGTTTTTAGATGAGTCATCTGATATGATAGTAGAAGAGAATGACATTTTCCAACAGTCACCACAAAATAAAGAGGAACAAAAAGATGCCAATCAACTATTTGATCAAATAATTGAAAATGATCTCTCTAACATAACTATAGAAACTAAAAACAAGCAAAGTGGGAACTTGGATCATGCAAAAATTATTAGTGAAGTACTCAAAAAATATCCTCATTTAGTAAAGAGTAATAAACAAATAAAATTAAAAATATTAAATACTACTACTACAAAAGATACCAAAAGTAAAAAAATCAATCGAGTAAATAACCTAAATAATGAAGAAGATAGGTTGAAAAACAAAACTGACTCTAGAGACTTCACATATGAAACAGACGTAATTGATTCTAAAGAAGCAGCTCGTCTTATAGCATTGGGGGCAGAAAATATTAAAGGCCCTTGGATTTGTTTAATCTGTGGAACACCTGGTAAAGCTTTGCACTTTACATCATATTACAATTTTCGTAAGCATCTAGTAGAAGTACACCACGAGAAGCAAGTGCCTAATATATGTGAATACTGTGGACTAAAATCACTTAAAAGAAATTATTTAGTGCACCATCAATTGACAAAGCATGGAGTTGAACCACCTTCACACTATAATTTCCCAAGATGCAATTATTGTGACTATGTGGCTCTTAATGAAGCACTGTTTGTTAAACACAAAATGACTCACTCGGATTTGACCAATTTCAAACGAAATATATGTAATGTAGAGTATGCTGTCTCTGTGATAAATTCACAGAAAACAAACAACAAAGTGTCTAATTGTGATAGAAAGAAAAATTTAATTTGCATGTATTGCTTTAGAGTCTTTCTACGTCAAAAGAATTTATATGCTCATTTAAAAACAAATCATAAAGAAGCTGCCAAAACTGATGGTCTCATATATGACTCTGATGATGAACCCCAAGAAGAAGAGGAAAAGGTAACATTTAAACAGAATACTGAAATAAAAGTAGAAGTTCCAATTACCTATGAGTGTGATGATGTACAATATCAACTTGAGAGAAGACCTGATGGGAACATTCATTTTGTTCCAAAGAAATCTTGTGTAGTAATGCCTAAACATAAAATATTAAATTCTGGTTTTGTCTCTCAGCAACAAGTATTACCTTCTATAAATAAAACACCACAAAAAGCGAAAAACCTAAATAATCCTATTAAAAGAAATGAATATTTACAAGAAATATGCTTATCACCAAGTACTAATATTAAGCAAGAGGAAATTGTTGTTATTGACAATAATGAATACATTGTCAGAGATTTTCAGTTGTATCCAAAGAATCCTGCTGGAGACAAGGAAGAAACGATAGGAACAATCATACCTACAACATCAATGGAATTTCATAACATACAAACCCAAACACCTGAAACAAAAATGTTTATCAAAAAATCTACTAATCTGAATCAACCATTGCAAATTGTTGTATCTAATGAAGAAGAATATAAAACTTTAATTGGTTCCAATCAATCTGTAATATTTAATGAAACAGAAACAGGGAAAACATTGACAGTATTAGCAGCTTCAGATTCTAATACTATGGAAACTAGTGCTATTGACTTAAACAACACACAAACAAATGATATGATGATCATTCCAGATGACTTTCCTATTAATGTTTCTGAAGCTGTTGCAGCTGATAATCCAAACATAGTTGTAGTGTACAGTCACCCAGTTGAAGATCCAAACAAGCAATACCAACTTATAGCAACACAAGAAGTGGGAGTGGAATTTGTTCAGTCATCAGAAATACTGACACAATCGTTTGAAACAGTAACAACATGTACTTCAGTTTCGTCTACACATATCACTGGAGAACCTTGGCCAGCTAATGTACAGGCAACTATCAACAAGTTACCTATAACATCAGTTGCAGACTTGCAAGCAATGACTGTTGCCCAGTCAGTGACAGTGCCCTGTGATAACAATGTAAATGAATATCCTGAAGTCACTTTAGCATCAACAATACAACAACCATTGGAGAACAAAATAATTGATGCACAAGATATTCAAAATCAATACCAAGAGTCTAATAATATAACTAGTATGGACCAGGTTAATACTGAAACTGTCAGTGATCAAAATTCTATAATAGCAGTAGAACAAACAACTACTCCTAATATTATACAACAAGAAACAATTGTTGAGCCTCAAATTCATTCTTTACCTATTGACAATATTACTCCAAATACTGTCATGACTGATTTAATTCAACAACTTACAGCAGAACAGCAGTCATCCATTTCTAATCCCAACCCTGTGGTTGAGGTAGCTCAAGAAGTACCCAGTTCTGAAGATGCTATAATGTCTGAAGTTAATTCAGTACCAAACATGCATCAAAGTGTTATTGTGAATAATGATATTCAATCTATAGAAAATATAGAAAGTGCAAATGTTGATATGGTACCTTCAAGCTCTGATACATGCTCAATGAATCAAATTGTAGCTTCAAGTTCTAATGAACAGATTGAACCTGAAGTAAATACCCGTCCAGAGGTTCCAGAGGTAATACATAAAGTAAACGACATTCAAAGTATAGAAAATTCAGAAATACCACTGAATGATGAAAATGAGGTAGCTGAAACTATTGAAAATATAGCAAAAGTTATTGGTATTGATCCTAATACACTTGACAAGGAAGTCTCATTAGAAGTACCCCAAACTTCACAAAATATAGTAGATAATGAAGATGTCACATTAAAGAAGGTAGCGAATGAGCAGATACAATCTCTCACATCTGAATGGTCTGAAGATGACAGTGACGTAGCTGAAAGCGTTCCAAGTAATTCTGAAAATGTAAATGCGGAACTTACTGGCAATCATATTGAAAAGGCAATGGAACTTGAAGAATCAATAGAAAATATTCAACAAGTGGTAGAAAGTCTTGTGCCGGCAGACATTGTAGAAAATACAGAAAGTGTAAATACTATGCCCAATGTTAGTGCAAATGACCTGCCGGACCAGCCAAGCGGTGTAAAAACAACTGGAACTGTTATTGTTCCCAATGAGAAAATTTCATCTCTCCTCAATGATTGGGATGATAATGACTCACAAGAAGAGGATGTGACAGTTGAGCCGAGCAAAAGTGAGGAACCCACACCAACTGTCCAAAATTTTGAGGTTGAGGTAGTCAAAACTGAAGTAAATGATGACTTAAGTAAAAATGATAAAATAAAGAGCTTAGTTAGTGACTGGGACGAAGAGGAAGATGAAAATAAGGACTGATTTATTGAATTAGAATTTTTTTGTCAACAAAATCACAGAAATCAATATTGGTATAGATATATGGTATCAACGAGTTGAATTAGATTGTTATAATTTTTCATGTCTATATATAAATAGCTGGAAACAATCTTTTCTTTATTTTTATTATACTCCATGTATCTAAACATTTATTATTGAATTTACTGTAATAGTAGTTCTTGCTTTCTAAGTAGCATAAAATTTATAGCTATTGCACATTACTTAGGATTTATTTTTTCTAAATAACTAAATGCAGCAATTAAATTGTAATTATGGTAAGATAATATACAAATGTATAATATATATATATAATTGTAGTGTTAACTTAATTTCTTTATTTCAGTTTCAGTAGTAATTGAAAGGTGACATAAGATTATTTTAGTAAATCTGAAATTTAGAAGAGGAAAAGGAAATTTACAATATGATATATTGTATGTCCTTAGGCAGGTATAAGAAGTAGATAAATATTATCTTTGGTTCCATTTCATATAAATTAATGCTATTGTTGTAAATAAATAAAATTAAAATAAAGTAATCGTAAATCACAAAAACATTTATTTTTAATTAGACCATGTGATTTTTTCATTTGAAACATTGAGCTACTGACTGTGTAATGTATAGGAAATAATAAAGTAACATAAATAAATAAGACTTTTATTCATATTAAAAATTCTTTTCATGCATGTTGGTTATCTTTTTTAAAAAAAAATTGATATCATACCATTGCATTATTTCCTTATTATTACTTTTAGTTTTTATGATATTTGCAGCAATATTAACAAGAGGCTCTTGTAGCGCAGTACGACAGTATCAGACCGTAAATTCTATGGTTGTGAGTTCAGTTCTGATCAGAAGAAATAATCATATTTTTGTTTAAATTTTTTTTAAAACACTTCAAAAATATTGTAAGAAATATTTGCTTTACAATTCTATCACATCTTTTAGTTTAAACCAATTTGCATGTTCATTCATCTTATTAAACTCATAAATAAAATATATTTTAATCCAAATTAAATGTAATCTAAGGACATTATGGGTAATAAAGGCATTACACCAAATCCAGTGCATGAAAACAACATTTAAGTATAAAAATATTATTTATTATTGTATTTTTATGTACTACTAGCCAATTAATAGAAATTTCTTTTTAGGTGCACATACCATTTTCTAAGAACATATTTATTGTTAAAGAATCACAAATACTTCAAGTATTTACAATTTAAATGCTATATGATTATTTAATTTTACATAAGAACTCACAGAAAAATTTATGAACTAAGGATTCAATATTTCAATATATAATAATATAATATAAATAAAATCTAATTGTATAGAGGCTGTTATAGTGAAATTCAGCTTGTTTAGTGAACAGTAGATTTATCCAATGTTTATTATCACAGTTTCTTACAAAAAACATAAAATACTTATTAACAAAGAAATACATACAAGATTTGTTGCAAATAAATATATTAATATTTAATACTCTAAGAAGATAAAAGCTGTTTTGATATGAAAAAAAAACCTAAAGATTTCAGAAAGAAATAATATGTCTGAAGGCAACAATCTATATATTTGAGTAGTGACTTTTATTAACAGTACAGTTTTTGATAGAAGCTGTTTATATGCTTGCCGTATTATGTTAATAAGGTCTAACTTTCTAATTTTTGTATAGTAAGGTAATTGGTTTTAAAGCCATATTTAATTTAATGTGAACTATATAAATTTAGGCATCCTACATCATATAAATATCTGATCTAAGGATAAGCTTTTTTAAAGTGTAAGGTTTAGAAGAGAATTTTATTTAAACAATGTTATATGTACATTATAAATTACAATATTTACATTCTAAATTAAGCAATTTTCAATATTTTTAATCATTAGATATAGAAACTAACACATATTTGACCATATAGGCAAGAAACACAAAACCAATCAACACAAAAAGGTTTGTCAGTATATAGTACATGTTGGACTGCTGTTCAGTTGTCACTTCACTATCACTATTTACATTTGTGTTTTCAGCTTGAAGAATCGCCTCCTGCCTTTCCTTTAGCAGTTTCTCAATTTCTTCCACATATTCCGGAAATAATTCACAAAACATCTTGTTTTTAAGATTTATTTCAAGGGATTCTGCTGCCAAGCATCGTTTCTGATAGTCAGACGTGACAATGGAACCCAATGTTGGAGTTTTCTCTAGCATAAAGCTTAGTAAGCCCGTCAATATAGTAGAAATAGACCATGCTGGATTCCATGTATCTGGATGAAAATCGGTAATGCTAAGGCACAATTTCGTGTTTGTCTTGAAACGTCCATTTGGCGTTATCATATAGATCGATGGTGGTTTGAACGGAAATTCTCTGGGAAATATTATTTTACCGTGATAATATCCACCTTCATATGGACTCTTCTCAGGGCCTTTGACAACGTAATGCCATTCTAGAATATTGGATGGGACTGGTTCTGCAGTAACATATGGTACAGGATCATTTTTCAATCGAAGATAGTCCTGTTTTAGTCTACTGGTAGCGCCTGTTACCTTAGTTTTTGCCATTGTTTGCAAAACAGAAAAACATGAGAGGTGTAAAAATTCCAAACACTATACTTTTTCAAAACTATTTATACAAATTTACTTAAGTTACTGTCACGGCGTGAATACATCAATATTTTTTCTATGGAAGAAGTGTGTAATTTCCGCGACTAATCGAAGTAATCCAAATGAAAATAGGATACGTCACTGCACAAAGTTACTTAAATGTCAATTCCTAATAATTGTGAATTGTCAAAAATCAAATTCGTTTCAATAACTTACTCTTACTGGTGTTGCCACATATTTCATTGGACTCGGATCGTTAGTTTTCTGACTAATTATATTATAGCGCCGTACTTACTGATCTAATAAACAAAAAAGCTTATTTAATTATTCCTCCATTAATTTTAACTTAAAACGACANCTGCTAATTCAATTGTGATAAAATACTCATATAGAGATACTTGAGGGTCTTCGGATGAATGTTCATCCGAAGACCTTTACTTTTACTTTTTTTCTCATATTTGTAATATTCTCGATATATACTAAGATATTAAAATACGTTTCAATTTGACATGTAATTTATTCTGCCATATTAATAACAACCGTCGCTAAGCAACCGTGTTAGGCTTTTTCCCGGGTGAATCAGTAAAATCGATCACTGAAAGTCCAATAAAAATCAGTACAGTTGTTCTGGATATTAGCTCGGGGAAATAGAAAGACAGACAGAGACAAAAAAATATAAAATTATCACCTAGGACTGGCCTCTTACGGCGGCAGAGTGTGTCGTGAGACCGAGGAGTGAGGAGGATCGTCGGGATCCAGAAGGGCGCTACTAGGGCATCGAAGAAGGATATATAGGTGAGGAGCGTTCTTACTCGCTTCGACAATGTGAAGGTTGGAGTGGGAATCTGCACGCTCGTAGTAGCGCTTAGCTAGGCGTTTGCAAAATTCCTTGAGCGATTCTAATTCGAAATCTTTGTGTAGGTCCACGTTGCGTGCGTACCATTTGAAGGAATTTGTTTTGGACCCTCTGAAGGAAATCTATCTTGGTATGTACGAACACGACACAAGCATATGTCAAGATGGGACGGATGCAAGTTTTGTATTATACAATGTCAGCTTTTATTGTCTTATTCACCTACATCTACCCTCTTTTACACAAGTTCGCTAACAATATAATTAACTAATAAAATTGAATTCATAATAAATATATATTTCTTCGCTCTGGCACCAAAGCAAAAGGCTCTGCATTGAGTCTCGCCAGTCAACACCGAATGCCTCGAAAAATTGGGCGGAAAGCGGGAAACGGAGTATCTTAACATTAAATTTCATCTGCCTATCTAGGTGTATAAGCGATACAGCGTGAAGCGGATTTTTTTATATATTATATATATAAATAAAACTGATATAAATAAATAAATACGTCTGTACAATTTATTTAATAAACAAAATATACAATCAATATATCATAATTTAATCAATTTCCACAATTAATTAACATATTCCTTATTTCTTGGTTCAGTTGTTTGATGGCATCCTCGTCGGGGCTGTCTTGTTGGATGAGTGTGTCTCTTTGAGATATTAACTCTGCCAGTTTATCATTTGAAGAATTTTTTGTTTGTCTGTAAACATTGTAAAATTATACATTTTGACTACATAAAACCTAAAGGATAACGCAAGTCAGAAAATGTAGAAGAAAATCTAAAATGATAAATATCAAACATTCGTATAAAAAATGGAGAATTTGATCTCGTTACCATTAAAACAATGTGATTTTTGAAAGTTGTTTCGAAATTCTTTTATGGTTGTTATAGCTTCAAATCTTATTATATTATAACTTTTATTTTTTTTATATTTAACTTTTGTGTTTGCTTGCAATGAGGGTTTGTTCAAAGTGTATATATAGTGTACCTATAGCTATATATGATTGACACGCTGATTGATAGATTGACTGACGACTGAAGTAAACAGATAGAAGAGGATAAAAACATGGTTAAAATTAAGAAAACTAGTTACTATAACAGTTGATGCATGCATACTATAAAATAATCAAAATAAGATATATAAGAGGATCAAAATAAGAGTAAAAACATATTTACTTTAGATCGTCGTATAAATCTAGTCGTTCAGGGCCTGAAAAAATTTAGTATGATTAAAATATTGAAATGACATAATTAACTATATATTGTTACTGAATAAATGCTTGTATACTATTGTTGAATGCTTGTTGTATTGTTGTGTATTACATTTTGTTCTTATTTATTTTTGTATAAAGAGAAAAGTAAAAAAGAGATTTTAAAAAATATATTTCACAAAAATGACCTTATTGAATATGTTTATAAAGATCAATTTATATGATGAAAAACAAAAAAAACCTCTCTCAACTGAACATTAAAAGAACGGTATTTATAAATTTAAATAAGTAAATAAATAATAATAGTAAAAAAAAAATTATTACCTATAATAATTGACTCCGTATCCAGCGGTGGCGTTTTATTTAATATGTCCACATAAAAGTCATCTTTTAGTTTATTGAGATCCACGCGACTCTCCTTATTGTTATCTTCGTCGTCTTCTATTGGGTCTAGACTAAAAAAAAGACAGAATAGAAAAAAGATAATAAGTCTGAAGTACAATAAGGATATCTATGTAATGTAAAGTGGTTTTGTTTTATTTTTACTTGTCTAGACGGGGAATCCTCCATCAAGTTAGTCGAAATTAGATATCGGACACTATTTCCCTCTCCCCTGACTGCGACTACCATTTTTTCTGGGCGACAATGTTTTTAATTTTTTTCCGTGAAAGCATAGGTTTTTATATAAAACCATATATTTTGTAACGGAAGTGTTATCTATATAAAAAGTAATGAAAATAACAACATATTATACCCGTCCAGCAGGCCGCGCGCAGTCCGGATGTCGGCGAGCTCGCGCGCGCGCGCGGTCAGGCGCGCGGCGTGCAGCTCGCGCACGGCGCGCGCCCACTGCGCCTTGAAGAACGCGCGCGACGACGTCGACACGGACAGCTTCTCTTCCAGGGACCGCTGTAGCACAAGTCAACGAAGTAAACTCAGTGAATAAAGACTCTTCCAGTACTAAAAAAGCAAATAACCCCGGACCCCTTTAAATACGCGTAATCACTTAAGATCAACTTTTTCGAAAGAGCTCCTCAAGCATTCTATAACTAGCGCTGTATATAATCTTGCAAGTCCATGTTTTATTTCGTCCGATCTTTTTAAATAAAATTGTTATGGCTACAAAAGTACAGATAGCGAAGTAAACAGAACCCAACACGCCGAACCAGCCCAGAGATGAAAAAAGTACTTCGGTATATTTGGAATACACGACAAATGGGTTTTTTTGTGGTCAGTGTGTTCCCGAGAGAGACCTGCACGGCCAGAGGATTCGGCGTCCACTATGCTATAGTCTGCGAAGGAATGAATAGCATATAGCAATAGGCCTGTAGTGAGAGACGTTAGCACCAGCATCCGCTCATGAGCACATTAAGGCCCGCTCGGCTTTATAATGTCCAAGAAATGCAGAGGTTGCCTAATAGCTTTTTGACTAAACATAACGTTAGGCATTAAGCTCTCATTTCATAAATATATTAAATAAATTTAAAATCATTTGTATAGTTTAAACGGACGAAGCAGCGCGGGTTTTTTTTTATGGAAAAGGACAAGGTAAACGAGCGATGGTAAGTGATTACCGCCGCCCACGGCCCCGTGCAACACCAGAGAAGCTACAGGTGCGTTGCCGGTCTTTAAGGTGGAGATAGACGCGCTTTTTGAAGGTACCCATGTCATATCAACCAGGAAACACTGCCGCGGGTAGGCCATTCCACAGTTCCGTGGTGCGTGGAACGAAGTTCCTACGAAACCGCACAGTAGTGGATTGCCACGTATCCAGGTGGTGTGGATGATATTTCAGCGTATGGCGTACTGTGCGGTTAGAAAATTCGGCGGCAGATAACAGGTCAAACAGTTCTTCAGAACACTCCCCATGATAAATGCGATAGAGAACGCACAGCGAGGAGACATCTCTACGCAAAGCCAAAGTATCAAGCCTTTCACAGATTATTGGGTCCCCAATTATTCGAATGGCTCTACGTTGTATGCGATCAAATGGTTCAAGTTGATACTGGGGTGCACCAGCCCAGAGATGAGAACAGTACTCCATATGAGGCCAAACCTGGGCCCTATATAGGGCCAAACGGTGTTTTGGCGTGAAGTAACGTCTCGCTCTGTTGATGACCCCCAGTTTCTTCGAGGCCAACTTGGCCATGTTTTCCAGATGATCACGATACTGGCAGTCACTCGAAACATTAAGGCCCAATATACTGATACTGAGCGCGGCTGTAAGAGGAATGCTCTGAAAGACTGGTGATACGATAAATGGGATTTTTTTTGTGGTTAACGCGCAAACTTTTGTCTTCAGGGGGTTAAACTGAACTAAGTTCCTTTCACCCCATGAGGAGACATTGTCGAGGGATGCCTGAACAGAAGACAACACAAGACACACAGACAAGTTTATTTCGGCACTGTTCAGCGTTTTCCCGAGAAAGACTTGCTCGGCCGGAGTAAACAGCGTCCACCGTGCTATCATCTGCATAGCAATGAATGCTAGAATCCTCTAACATGTCATTGATATGCAGAAGAAACCGCGTAGGAGACAGCACGCAGCCTTGGGTCCGGTAGTTAATTATATAAATTAATTTAAATATCTACATTTCTTACCAATTCTTGTATGAGGCTAGCGGTCTGGTCTTTAGTTAATCCTGAGTATTTATTTTCTGCATCTTTTTCAATATTTTTCATATTTTTCTGAGTAAACAAAAAATATTTTAAATTAAATATTTAACATAAGAATGTTATGAAGAATTATGATTTTAATAATGTTTATTTTCTCTAGTAAGATTATTAAACAGCTCCGCATAGCAGAGTAACCTAGTGTTAAGGCACTCCGTTCCTCACCCCTCCTCATGCCTACTTTTTAAGACACTATGTGTTAAACGGAATGCCGCAATTTGTCTACCAGAACGACAAAATGAAAATAATTTAAATATAAATAAAATAAATTCACCAAGTGAGTCATGGTTTAGGAAAACACAATGAGCGGCCAGAGAAAGTGAGAGAGAAAGGCAGACGCGTTTCTCAATCAATCAAACATTTTATTTTATTTATTTAAAAAATCTAAGAGGAAATAAGTATAAAATAATGAATACCTTCAGTGTGTCGTTCTGTTGTTCCAATAAAAGAATCTTCTGTTTTAACTCTTCAATGGTCATGTCCTTCATTCTCAAGCAGTGGTTCATATCATCTTCCATTTTCTGTGAAGCTTCCCGCAATTCTTGATATTTTGCTGTGTAATGGCTTTCTAAAGCTTTCTTTGCCTCCAATAACTGTTTAGAAGAAATAGAGTTTTAGGTTCACGTTGTACCCCGCATATAACAGAGTAAGCAAAGTGTTAACTCTCGAAACTCCAGATTTTCCCAGTTTTCAAGACATTGCGCGTTGAGTGGTGTAACTCAATGCAGCACTTTGTCTTGTCAACCGTTTACAGTCAGTGGCTGTACCGCAACGCCACGGCATTGATTATTTATATTCCTATAAAAAGAACTAGCGGCCTACTCGCGACTTTGCCGTAACTTTGACACAAAATTCCGTATTGTGCTTATATGTAAGAGATAGATATAGGGATTTGTTTTTAGAACTAATAAAAAATATATTTTTGTCATTGTATTTTTTGTCATCAATGTACTAACAACGTATATTTAACTATTTCTGCAGCGTACGCGCTTAAAGATGTTCGATGGAGTTTCATATTATTGTTATTTCATTGTTTAAGGCTAACTGAGACATTTGTCTGTGTCTGTTATATAACCTGTAGCACTCATGAAGATACAGAAGTGCAGCTTGCATACAAAACAAAAAAAAGCTAATCGGAGCAATATGTCCAAAGATCTTAAGCGTTTAAACAAATAAACAAATTCTTCCGCTTTATTATAATACGTTAATATAGATTACCCATTTTGAAGATATTTCAAACGAACAAAAAAAATTATGGTAGGTTTATTTTACTAAAATGTTCGCCAACGTCCATACCACGTTGAACACACCGGTTCTCGTCCGATCACCGAAGTTAAGCAACGTCGGGCGCGGTCAGTACTTGGATGGGTGACCGCCTGGGAACACCGCGTGCCGTTGGCTTTTTGCAAATATTTTTTTACAACTCATATTAATTAATGTAATTTTAATAATTTAAATTAATAATAACGCTTCATAATCATTCAGTACGGTCGACAAGGTCGGAAGTCATAACCGCCCTGAAGTAAGCTGTAGATACATAGTTGCGCAGATTTGATTTCAAGATTTTTATTAATTTTGATTATTAATTTTGATTATTTTTCCCCCAGCGAACAATGCGCGAAAGTCCAAAAAGTCTAACTTCATGATGGCCACGACTCGTCGACCGTACTGTAGGTCATACCTTTTTCTCTCTCTCTGTATTTCTGTAACCCCTTAGCCTGAAGTCATCGGTCGCTCTGCTCAGGTCGGCAGCCAGAGTTCGACACTGCTCTATGCCCCTACCCAGCTTTGTTTCTAGTTCATTTCTACGCTTGAACCATTCATTTGCTAAGAGGTCTAAATGATATTCTTCTTTACGTTTTAGCTGAAATTAGAATTTTTTACTAGACTTGATTCATCATCATCATTTTTTTAACCGATTTCTGGATTTTTCGTTTAACATACAACATAATGCAAGTCCGAATGAGTTGTATTTTTTTAATTACAGCGATTGAGCAAGGGAAGCACTTTAATTAATTTTAATTATACATTTCAAATATTTCTTTAATCAAATTATGTGTGGTTGTAAACGCAATGGTTATGGGTTCGATTTCCACTATTTAACTTTTTTCTATGTATATAATGTATACATTCGAAAATATGTACAATTGTTAATACCTGTAATTTAAATAACTCTTGTTGTCTCTCTTTCCAGTCTTCCAACTGTTCTACATATTTTTGCATTATTACTTCACGCTCTCCTTGTGATAAAAAGTTTTGTATATTTCCATCTGAAAAAATAAATACACAAACATTAAAAAGTTAATGTTTTAGTAATTTTAATTAATATTCACGAAAAAATATAAAATATTTTTCCACTACCATTCGAATTTTGAGAGATTTTTGCTTCGTTCATTTTCAATATTGCCTCCGGTTCATTTGTCTTACTTTCCTCTGTTGGTTCACTGAAAAATTATTAAAACTCTATATCAATAAATTTAAAATATACATCTAACCAATTATACAAGAATTAAAAGGAATTATGCCATAAATATATATAAAAAAAGGAGAAAATATTTAAAAAGCCAACGGCACGCGGTGTTCCCAGGCGGTCACCCATCCAAGTACTGACCGCGCCCGACGTTGCTTAACTTCGGTGATCGGACGAGAACCGGTGTGTTCAACGTGGTATGGACGTTGGCGACCAAACAATTCCAAATTAACTGTCTCTATATTAGCTTAAATATTACTCAAATATAATAAAGTTAAATATAAGATAAAAATATGAAATAAATTAGTATTTGTGCCAGGTGTGAATAAATTGATAAATAAACTAGCGATATATATATCTTTTTAAAATCATTATTAGCCGTCTTCGTATTGAGGCCGTCGTGACGCAGTGGCACAAGCATGTGGCTGTAAGGACGACAGGTGTGTATTCGATTTCAACATGGAGGAATGAAATGTTTAATATATTAATTTCCTAGCTCTGGTAAGAAGGCAAAGTGCGGCGTTGAATTCCGCCACTCAAAATTCTCTCCTCAGAATTAGGCGGAATGTGGTAGTATTTTAACACTAGGTTCCCAGGTTCTTTCTGCCTACCCTGCTATGTGCGAGATACAACATTAAGCCACAAAAGACAGTATTTGATTAGGGTGAACAAATAACTAAATCTATCTATATCTTTTTTACTTTTTATACACTCGACACTTGATATATTTTTTTTAAATTGTCTCGCTATGGACCTAATTGTAATAAAAAAATAATATAAATCAACTTATTAATTTATTCACACCTATTATTACAAATATAAAATACATACTTTACTATTTTTAAGTCGCAAGTTTTATTTATATTTTCTTTGTCTAGATTTATATCTTCACATTGTATTTGAGCGTCAGTTGTACGTTTTGTTTGTAATTTCTCTTGACTATGTGTAAATGATTGGTACATATTCTTTATGAGTTCAGCCAATTCATTAGTTTGCAGTACAGCGTCACCTGATGCATTTTTGTATCTAGAAATACAATATATATTAAATATTATCATAAATGGTGAGCGCTGCAATTTAGGATGTAACACACCAAGTCCAAGTTTATCACGTTTTATTCCATATATTATCAGAACAAGCAAAGGGACAAACACATTTCATTTTTGCTTTCCGCCTGATTGAATGACAGAACTGTACGCTGCATTTCGTCGTAATAAACCGAAGAAATGTAATAAATTCAATCCCCCAGAATAAGGATCGAACCTACAACCATCGCATTTACACTCAGATACTTTCCTATTGCACCATGAGGAAGAGGCCCAAAATACAAACACTGAAATATTAATTTATATTTATATTTTCATTTCTGCGCTCTGGTGTCGAGGTAAAATCCCAACGTTAAGTTCCGTCACTCAACACGCAGTTCCTCCAGAATTCCGCGGAAAGTGGGAAACGAAATGTTTTAACACTATATTCCATCTGCCTAACCTGCTGATTTTAATTTTCAAAAAACGATAATTTCATAATTACCTATTAGTATTTTCCGCGGACATACCCGTATAGGCTGTACCACCGATGTCTTTGTCTAGATTGGTACAACTGCCACCTTTAAATTCTAGTATTTCACTTTGTATTGTTTCCTCTTTTCTGTCACTTTCTAATTGAGTGGCACTTCTGGACGTTAAAGGTATAGATTTCTGTAAAAATAAATTATGAAATCATATTATTATTATTGACTAGCGTCCCGTTCGTGGCTTTGCTCTTCTTTGCTCCTCTTTGCTTGAACTACAAATGTTTATTTACTAAAACAATTCAGTATTTTCCTGCTCTAATATTTTATGTTGTGGGCTTATCATGTGACTTCTTATTATATAGCTATTATATCTAATAAAATGCTTTAAATTGATATAACTTTTTTATTTACAGACCGATTGAAATATTAAGACAAGTTTACCAAAACATAATAGTAAAAATTGCGTGTACATCGATTAAGACGTAGTTAAAATAAACGTGCACCAACACACAGACAGACAAAAATATAAAAAATGTTTTGGGTTCTATTACATTGACAATCGTTGTTCACATGTAACTTCAGCGATCAGTTACACTTTTGTTTTATGTAATAGACATAGATATTTAACTTTTTTGTTTTTGGTTAGTAACGTTTATTAAAAATTAATTGAAATGCAATAAAATAAGATTTGCTTCACGCTATGTTTCGCACATAGAAGGGTAAACAGAAAGAACCTTGGAACCTAGTGTTAAGACACTCTGTTCCCATTGTGACAATTCAGTTCCCCATATTCTACCGAATTCATCATGCATTGCGTGTAGAGTGGCAGAATTCAACGTCGCGGTTTACCCAGTTACGAGGAAATGAATACACCAATATTTTTCCAAAAAAGATGATAATATTTCAATCTGTATGAGAAGTTTCCATAATATGCAGTAGTTTAATATCAATGTTAGAAGATGTCATTTTATTATTTACCGTAATAGTAAATTATAAAGATTTGTGTGGTTGTGTTTATACTAGATTTCCTCTGCCTACCCCGCTATGTACGGGATACAACGTGAAGCTAAAAAAATAATTTCTATTCAGATACCTGTACATTCATTTTAACACCAAGGTATTTCAAACTCAATTCAACATCCATATACGATCTTCTGTTATCAACTGGTCTTTTATTATTATATGGAAGCATATAACATCGTTCTTGTATTGTGAGTGCGTTATCATTATTGCAGAAGGTTTTCAAAAAGTTATTAATATCATCTGTTGGAATAAGCTTGCGGAGATCAACACTGCATATACCTACGGTTAAACACAGAAAAATATCATATTATTGAGTTATTAGTTTTTTTTGTTTTACACTGTAATAAGTACATAGCAGGTTAGGGCGAACTTGGAAACCTTTTAAGACATTCCGATCCCCTTAAGACATTGTGTGTTGATTGGCGGAACTCAACGCCGCTCTCGCCCACCCTGACTCGTTACCAGAGCGAAGAAATTAAAATAATAAATATTTCATTTTTTCAAGTGGGAAGCGAATCCACAACCTGTAGCGACACGTGCGACGAAGAGTCGCAGGCTTGTGGCCCTACATCATGACTGCCTCATTGCATTTATTATTGTTTATATAAGCGAATCAATCTATAGCATGCGGACTCATCATAAATTACTCTAGTTCTCTACGTCTACTTAATGAAACTGTATCACATTCTGAGAACGAAATTGATCTAACTAAAAACTGGGATTTAGACAAGTCTTTTATTGTCCGTAAATTCAAAATTAAAATGCACAGAAGTTTTGAGTTGACTTTGATTTTAATAGTGCAGCATTATTTTTTGGTGCAATTCAATGTTCTTTACTTCTATTATCTAACAATATTTTCTAACATTTTTAAATTTCGCCCCAAAAATTGCGGAAATTGGCAACTTTACCCAAAACAAGTACTAACCCACTTGACAATCACACACGTACAACTGGGCGACCAGACGAGGACACTCGGCAAAGTATCGCGCCAAGTCGCACAGGCTGCTCCGGAGGCGGAGAGACGTGCGCTGGTCCAGATGCGTACTGCACCCTGAATTACCTAGAGATACCCTGGGAAATGCAAATATAATATACAAACATTTAATTATGATTTAAAAAGAAATGGCTATTTTAATTTAGTCATTTCTAAGAAAATTGAAAAATAGTTTATAAGAGTTTAAGTTCACAAAATAAAAAAAATATATAAATCAAAGTAGTCGCACGGTTTCGCCCGCTAGGTCTATACAATTATTTATTTACTTATAATGATTATTTTCATCCTCTAATATATTATAATAATCGTCTTAGACAATACCTATACAACAAAAACAAAAAAAATCAAATAAATCAAATCAGCTTCACGCTGCATCCTGCACGCAGCAGGGGAATAAAAAGGGAATCTAGTGTTAAGACACTCCGTTCCCCATTCCCCGAAATCTGGTGGCATTGCGTGTTGAGAGGCAAAACTCTATAAATATAACTTTAAATAAATATTTCATCTCCTCGAGTGGGGATCGTAGAACCCATAACTAGTCGTTTTTACTGTCACACTTTGTACACCTACATTTCGACATTTTGTAAATTTAAATGCATATTTATAGTAATTATTTAATGAATATGTACTTGTTGTGATTTTTTATACAATGTTTGTGGTTTTTATATTAGGATAATAGGTGTACTACCACATTTAAAATATGAGAAGCTTTTATATATAATAAATTGTCTAAAAAACACTAGAACCACAAAAAAATACGTTTTTATAAGTGCGAGTTACACCCAAAAATAAAATATGAATTGTTCTACTTGTCTCTATTTCTGGGCTGTAAATAGGAAGTGTAAACTATGTGCTTTTAATTATAATATTTGACTGTAAAAGCGAGGGGCGCTGGAACAGGTAAAACTTTTTGTATAACTAGATGAGAAATCAAGTTTTTGGGATGTTATGGAAAGCAGGTTAGAGAGATCGGCGCTCTATCGGGAGTTGAAGCATGACTAAAAGGCTCTACATTACAGTCTACAGTCTATTCAAAGTACCAGTTTTTCAAACTCAGACAAAACATGCGCCAGCAGCGATGAGACACGACATTCACCGACGTTTTGAATGCCTCTTCTTTCTGACAATTAAGCACATAAGGACAATGCAATGACAATGCTTCCAGTCCACCGTGAGGTCCTCGTCATCAGAAGAAATGAAAAGAATATGTAAAGACAAATCAAATGAGCCCAAACTAAATATGTTTACTAGTAGGCAGTCCAAGGTTCCATCAGCTACCTTCGAGTCCCAGATCAGCATCATCGGACCAGCTCGATAGTATCATAATATTGTATTGTCATCTAATCTAAATATAATTCCCCAGTTTTATGATGTTACAATAATTACAAGTGTGTGTAGTTCATATTCTTAGATTCCATTACATAGTTTCTTACATTCAGCTCAACCTAATCCAAATGTGTTACAAATTACCTGTCTGTCATTATAGTGTGTGTGAACACTGAATATGTCACATAACAATTTGAATCCTTATTAAAATCTCCCGACAGCAACTAAAAACATATATATTAATTTATATTTTCATCTCATCAATTTCTCAGTTTAGTCAAATGAGGCCATCGCAGACGGTTGTGGGTTCGATTGCTACTTGAGGAAACAAATTATTTTCGTTTCTTCGCTTTTGATACCAGACAAATTGCTGCGATGAGTTCCGCCAATTTCAAGAGGTCAATATCTCAAAAGTTTGATGTTGTCTGGACAACAGTGTCTTAACACTAGATTCCCTCTGTCTGCTCTAATATATGCTTGACAAAGTATTATTAAAAAGAAATACTGTACAATACAAAAAAATGTATAGTTAATATTATATTACCAGATCTAAATTTTCCACAACTCCAATTACTAATGCTAACACAAATAAATGATTCATATTTCCAATCTGTATAAGACCCTCATCACAAATGAGCCTAGGCTGTAAATCCGGTGACAAAACTGTTTTCTTACTTTCCAATATATAGTCATCTGAAATATATTTTTGTTGTTATTTTTTAGCTTAATCTTATATCCATTACAGCAATAGCAATAGACAAAGGGAACCTAGCATTAAGACACTCCATTCCCCATGAACAGCCCAATTTTTTATACATTATCTTCTTCTTAATCTTCCACTTTGTTTTGTTAGAGTGAGCAAATGAAAATAATTCATTTTCTAAAATTGAGCTCACAACTGTTGAGTATATAGTCAAGCATCATGGCACTGTGCCGCAATAACTTCAAAAATATAATTAAAGTTTTATTAATGACTAGAAGTTGCAGCTTCGCCCGTCAGAACAACACAATTCTTTAATCTGATCAACACAATTCTGACATTTTCACTTCTGACAAAAAAAAATCAGCCAATCAATAAAAATAATTGTACAGCAGACCACATACTTTAGACTGATAGAACTCTTTTATAAATGAACCAATTTAAATTAAACAAGTACTAAATATCAAGCGATGTTTTTCCAAAACAAATATTGAAATAGTGCATTTAAGTCCGTTAAGCCAATTCTGAGATTAGAAACTATATTATGAACAAAAAAACAGACAAAAATAAAAAAAAAAAACATTGTTTTGGGTTCTTATATAACGATAAAAATCCCCAATAATAGTTTTTCTCATATAGAATAGATGTACAGACAGTATTCAGTTACAATTTTATAATGAGTATAGATTATGTTGTAATCTAGGTACTTACTTAATGATAATAGCATTGACTGGTTTGTGGGTGCAGTTCTATTTGACCGGGTTGAAGGCAGTGCCACCTCATTACTATGAAACATTCTCAACTCATTCCTCTATAAGAAATGTTTTATTATAAATATTTTTTTAACTATGGAGATATGACATAAACATAAATATTTTATTTAGCTTTACACTTTAGCAATGTAGGCAGAAGAATTAAAAATCTAGACACTCTATATTCATCTTTTCATTAAAATTTGCAACTCAATGCCTCACTTATGGGACACTAGGGAATTGAAAAAAAAGTGGGGATTGAACCTAAAGCAATTGTTTTTGCAGACAGCACTATTTCACTATGTAATAGTTTTAGATAAATATGAAATTTTACATACAGGTGTTAATGTGCTGACTCTATCTTCTATTGAAAGGCTTAAGAGAATTTGAGGGTGACAACATTTGCCTTCTGACTTCACTCCTAGTAGCTTATGCCATGATTGTTTTATCTGAAATTAGATATATCCTACAGAAATTATTAAAATTTTGTAGTTATTCATTTTAATCTTCATAATATATAAATGTTACCCACATCTACTACTTTGTTAGATGGACATGGTTGTGCTCCAAGCAAACTCAATAATAAATATCCTATTTTGTCCTTTCTTCCTTGTGTTGCAGTTGTAAAAACTTCAATTTTTACTGGTACATTCTGAACTCTTAAGCTACAATAATAATGTAAAAAATATATAAAATCAAATGATTTAAATATTTTATTTTGAAGCAAAAATATAAATTATGTAAACCTTCTAAAGCGTCTTTTATCTGCTTCCCAAACAAGTTCAGCATCAAATGCAGGCGCATGGGTGGGTATCACAGGATCCGTCTCGAGCATATAGCCATTTAAAGAACCACTAACTATGAATGGATTCTTGAGGAAACCAAAACCAAGACCTGAAATATTAAATATTGCTTATATCAAAGTAAAATTCTGCTTTAAAAAATAAATAAAAATGCTACGAACTTACCTTCTTTAATATTTAACACTATTTGAATTGTAGGTCCACGTAATTCATCCATAATGTAAGAATTTATAAATCTTCGTAAATATTTTAAAAGCAACGTAAACAAACTTTCCAAATTCAAAACATTATTTGACATTTACTGTCTATAGTTAACCATAGACAGCTATAGAAATTAAGGATCGAAATTGCCTTATCGAGATTTACTGCTTATTAAAAATATTTTTACTTTTATATAATATGAACCTAATAAAGGTAATAATACTACCAGTACTTTACGTAATATTATAATAACATGAAATATCCTTTTAAAAAATGCTATAAGTCCACGAAAGACTGTACTAAATTTTTGTCAAAGTTCAAATTGTAATTATAGCTGGTTATTTGAATTAGTAAATTTAACTTTAGAAAATGTATTATGTAGTATTCATAATATTTATTAGAGGAATATAATGAAAAATTACCATAAGCAATAGGTAATCGCAAATAATAGACAATTTATTTCAAAATATCAAGGTGAAAACTGTTTAAATTTTTAAGCAGGAAATCATTTTTTCAATATTTTCAATAGACTGCTTTTTAAACATATATGATTACAAAAATAGGTTGGTTAATTAAAACTATATTTATAGGTTGTTTAATAAGGATTTACGGACTATAAATATTATTTTATAATTTTAATGGATTGTAAACCACTGTAAATATTGTTTTGTCATTTAATTTGCAATTTGTAAATAAACACTTTATGCAAGTGCATAATTTTTATTCTTATTCTATAATTACAATATTGATATAATATCGAAGAATTAGTATATAATATTAAAACTGTGATCGTGTTCAGCTACATTAATATAATGAAAAAATTCTTACATGAATACAAAGTTCAAAAAAGATGTTCGTATTGGGAAACGTCAAAAGATAGTCGGTAAACAAGTATTTTTGCTTAAAACTTAAAAAATAACATTATTTACAACTACCCTATACCGTATAGAAAGTCATTAATTGCTTCGACGACTTGTTACTTAACGGGCGCAGTAAAGTGTAGAATAGAAGTGTGGAGTGACGCGCGAGGTTCAACTGGCGTGCCGTGGATGAAGTGGATCACCGGAGCGCAACGAAAAGTAATTTGAACAAAAAACTAAATTCAACTGTGTTCATTGCGACCGCCGTGCCGTGGCCCGCGAGCCGTCCATCATGTTTTGTCTGACCGCACAATATATTGGTCATTGTTGTTAGACGTTTTTTTTGTTGCAATCGAATCTAAATTGTAATGCGCCGGTAACGTTCCACGTGCTCCTCGTGTTGCCGGGTTTTCTGTTCGTAAAGTATTTTTGTTAGTGCCGTTCCTCTAATGACTATGTGCTAGTAGGTAATTGATAAAAAAGTGGCTTCGACGCAAGAAATGGGAGTATTTAAGTGGCTTCGCCGGTATGTACCTACCTACGTTTTTGTTCAATTTCAAGTTATAGTTGTAAACTGTGAATGAGTTTCTTATTAGGTTTAATAAAGGTCTATTTACAAGATTATATTTATGTATAAATAAGTGTTTATTTCTGATGAGTATTAAATGGTAAGTTTTACATATGAAATTCATAACTATTATTTTATTTATTAGTTTTCGATGTAGTATCTTTGGTTTGAATAGTTTAATTTTTTTCAGGAAATATGTTTCAAATTTTAAGCGGAAAATATATACATTGATTGATCTTGATTTCTCACTATAGATACCTTTAGTAAAATAATCAAATATCAAGTGTTGTTAATAATTTAATTTTACTCATTACTTATTCGTGGTTGACGAATTCTATTACGTTTAGCATTTACGGATTATTTGACCTATATATTACAATAATAGATTGAAAATAATAAAAATATATCAAATTACGTATTTAAATTTAATATTTTAATTATAATTGTGACTTTAAAAAAGAAATACAATTGAACGAAAGTTATCTGAAATCAAAATTCTCACGATTATTGTATCTATTGGGCGACCTATTTTACCAACGAAAAAAAAAACTCCATTATAAAACTTACATAAAATGTTTCCCACAGGCGATTGAAGCCATTATTTGCCGCTTTTATGTAAATTCCGAGTTATAAATTTTAATTACTTCCATGGTTCACTTATTATTGATATAATTCGAAACGGTAAAAGTCCATTCTAATGAAAACTAGGTGGGTAGGTATCTACAATCAACTTCCTTTTTTCTGTCACGTTTCATATCCTATGAGTCACGCGAATCACAAAAATATAAAATCCTCAAATTTACTTTCTATTTACTTAGTCCATCTACAATAAATTATAAATATACGTAATATATACATAGGTGTCAGTCGTGGCGCAGGGACACAAATGTGTAAACGCCAAAGGTTGTGGGTTTGATTACCACACGGGAAAATTAAATATTTAATGTTTTCATTTCTACGCACGAGCTAAAGCGCGGCGTTGAGTTCCTCTACTCAACACGCAATGCTTCTAGAATTTGGTGGAAAGTGGGGAGTAAAGTGTTTTAACACTAGGCTCCCTTTGCCTACCGTATTACATGCGGGATGCAGCGTGAATCTGGAAAAGAAATATACACATAGGTTAAAAATATACTGACTTTTCCAAATATATTTGCGTGACTTATTTCTGAATGACACGATAAACTTTATCGACACTTGGTAGTCGGGGGTTCAATAAGTTCAATAATTATTATTTGATTTAATTTAGGCAAATGTCAGTCGCTGTGAATTTCTTGCTTATGTACCTACGAACTTAGGAAGTGCTTATTCTCTGATTTCTTATTTTACTACTATTTTTATAGATTAAAATTCCTTTTAAATAATTTCCCATACAATAATCTGTAACTAAAATTATGATTTCTCATTTCCATGTCTATCCTACAATAGAAATATCCGAAAGAGAGTGCACTTCTAGCTACGTACACATTTCTTCCTAATAAGGTCTTATGGGGAGATTCTGTTGGCAGATATTTATATTGGGAACTTTCGTTACTTTAGTCTCAATCTGCCAGTAGTCGCCGTACTTACTTTAATAGTTTTACATAAATCTACATAGTGAACTAAGTAGATGTCTATTATACCAAAAACAGAGACATGTAACAGAATTTACATTTAATATTTTACAGAACTTTTCTTTTATTATAGCTTAATATGCATTTTTAAGTTACAAGAGCGAGTAAATCGAAATATTTTTTTGAAGAAGAGTGAGAATCGAATCCACAATCTGTCGCGTCACACTCATGGGCCACGACTGGCCCCTAGAAAACAGAAGCGTCTTAATGGGAGTGAAGTCTCAAGTCTCAGGCTGCGAGTTCCGAGCTTTTTACCCTGCCGTGCTATGGGCCCGGCTCCTGTACGGTGAAATCCATGGAATGCAATCTATGTATACTTATTAATCTAGAAATAATGGATGGAAAAGCTTGTTATTCTGGGGAATGAAATGGAAATATTTAATATTTTCATAAAAAGCATGGGACGGACGGTTGGCAGAAAGTGGGGAACGAAAGTTTTGGAATGCCTTAGCACCTGGTTCCCACGTTTCCCCAGAAAGATAGAAGCTACAAAAACGAGTTGTATATCGCGAGTTAGGCATTTTTACATAAAAGAAAACCAAACAAACACCTCCGTCATAATTTTCCAAGAGAGATTAGAATTCACAACGTTGAAATCAGTCATGCAATGCAATGCGCTGCGCTACGACGGTGTTGAATTGTGTTTTTGTTTAAGTTATCTTTCTTGATCAAAGTATAAGTTTCTCAGAACAATTTATGTGTACCATACATTTTTATACACATTTTGTACGAGTCTTACAAGGCTTGTACCACGAGGCACGGTCGGTCCCGCTATGTTGATAATATTTATACGGATTCCTAGTCTTATTAATTCTCATTTAGTGTGAGAATGACGATACTACAATATAGATATATTATGAAAGATTTATTTGATACAAACAAGATATAGAATGAATTCCTTTGAAACGATTATTTTTTTTTATTTAGGGAATTTAATTCCGAGTTTTCTTTTCTTCGACTCTATGTCAGTATTTAAAATGTAATAATTTTGTTTGTGCATGTTTTAGGTAAATTCTCTTTATATATTTTGTATCTACATAATTTAATTTTCTTCATTTTTATTTTTAAATGTAATTAAAATCAAAATGTTTATTTTAATTATAATATTATCGTAATTTTAAACTTATAAAAGATATACGAGGTCATTCTGGCACAGTGCGACTGTCTCGCGATAGTCTTGGGTTCGATCGCGAGTCGAATGGATTGCTTTCATTTCCGCACTTCGGCTAAGCGCGGCATTAATTTCTCCAACTCAACACGAGATGTGTCTAATTCGGGCATACAGTGGAGAACGGAGTGTCTTGACACTACCTTTGTATCAGATATAACAATAAAAAATCACATAATATACATATACATTTAAAGTAAAAAAATAATAAATAAATCAGCTTCACGCTATATCCTGCACACACATCCACAGCATGGTAGGCAGAGGGAACCTAGTGCTAAGACACACCGTTCGTTCCCCACTTTCCGCCGAGTTCTGGAGGCGTTCATTGCGTGTTGAGTGGCTAGCTAACCCAACGCCGCGCTTTTGCCTCGACACCAGAGCGAAAAAATGAAAATATAAATGTAAGTAAATATTTTATCTCCCCGAGTGGGGATCGAACCCACAACCACTCGATTTTACAGTCACACTCTGTTCCCCTGCGCCATGACTGGCCTCAAGTTATACAGGGAATTTAATCAATCCTGTATAGATATTTGTTATACACATGAGCGGTATTGTTAGCTGGTCTCCGCCTAAAATCATTTGCTATACCTATTCATTAAAATCTATAGCGATTACAATCGATATTCATTGTGAACGAAAAACTTCTCGATTTGAATGATGATATTGATCATTGAAGCCCAATTAGTGGCAGTTTCGATGTAGTGCTTTTAGCCACTGCCTGGAATTAAAAGAGGGTTTGTACGATTCTGTCATCATTACCCGTAAAGAAACCTGAGTAAGTGTATCGATTTTTTTTTGGTGTTTTTAAATCGACAAGTGTGTGGTTAATTAAAATTAAGTTTGTAATTAATATGAATTTTTGTATATTAGATTTATTTATTATTAGACTTTAGTATCATTTTTTTGTCTAATATTTTTTTGTCGTGGCGCAGCGGCGTAAAGTGTGACTGTAAAACCGACTGGTTGTGGGTTCGATCCCCACTCGAGGAGCTGAAATATTTACTTAAATTTATATTTCCATTTTCTTCGCTCTGGTGTCGAGGCAAAGCGCAGCTCTGACTTCCGCCACTCAACACGCAATGCCTCCAGAATTCGGCAGAAAGTGTCTTACACTAGGTTCCCTCTGCCTACCCTGCTGTGTGCGGTATGCAGCGTGAAGCTGATTTTTTTTTAAATCTCTTTGTTAGTTATTATTACTTTATTTTTTCCAAGTAACGTTTATTTTGCATTAAAATCTCGAATATTTTTTTGCTTCTAGCAGGATAGAATTGGTCCTGCAATTAACACAGTTGCTAAATAGTCGGCCGATTTCAACTAAATAATAAATACTATTGGCTTGATGACTATTGTTCCGCGTCCGCGACTCGTGGTGTAATTTTTTAGAATTGTTCAAATCCTATAAAACATTTATTTTTTGTACCCTTTTTTTTATTTGTCTTCACAGGCTATATCCCGCAAATAGCTGGATAGCTAGTGAGAACATAGTGTTGAAACACAGGTTCCCACTTTCAGCCGCTCAAGCCATTGCGTGGTGAGTGGCGGAATTCAGAGCCGAACCTTGTCACCAGAGCGTAGAAAAGAAAATATTAAATATTTAATTTCCCGAATGGGAACCAACGACCGTCGCGTCGCGTCTACAGTCGAACGCTTTGCCACTGCGCCACGCCGCACACAGGTGAAATTTACACGATGGATGGCCAATATTCAAAAAATAAAGTTACTCTAATTAAAAAATAGTAACCTAAATTACCTACAAGATTTCTTTATCTATCTATTGGTTGCTAGTAAAAAGCTTGACACTTTTTATTTTATTTTTTACATAGATCAACAATACAGTCATTGTTTGAAGGAATGATCTAGTATTATTTTGCATTATTTTTAAATCACGTTTGATATTTATTTAGTTGATATTAGAACTAAGCCATCATGGATTCTATACCTTCAGGTAAACGTCTTTACAAAAATACAATAAAATAGTTAACATTCATAAGGATTGCGAAGATATGTCGTTTTAAACTTAAGGCGATATTTCATTAAATTAAATTTATACTTATAGTAAAAATGTTTATACTTTACCGCGCTTAACCCGCATTTTTTTAATTATTTTAATAGTAAATTCCAGTATCTTTTATATGGTACTAAATTTGGCTGCGTTTACTTGCGGCAACTGTACAAAATGAAATTATAAAAATATATTACTAATAACCATTTTCAGTCGATTCCTATTATACTAGTAGTATACTAATTATCCGGAGAAAATTGGTAAATTTTTACTTGATGGATGATCCTATGGACCACGGAACTCGACTACCTCAAAAACAAGTAAAGTATCCTCAAGATTATATATTGAATACATAAATATTGAAGCAGATTTAAAATTATATTATTTTTTTTGTATGGACACTCATGAAAAATATTGTTTCCGATCAGTTAAACCAATATTTGAGAACGAAGAAGTACGTGCTCAGCTGGTTTGGGCACGTCGAACGAATGAGTGATGAAAGAATGGCAAAAAAGATTTATGATGGAAAAGTGAGCGGTAAGAGAGGTAGGAGACCTCGGTTGACCTTCGAAAATACAGTATCAAAGATACTGGAGGAAGGTCACGTAAAAAGCATGAGGACCCCCCGAAGGGCATGTATGAAGAGATTGATGACAGTGGACGAGGCGAAAGAGGTATGTAGAGACCGTAGCGTTTGGCGCTCCGTTCTCTCTGACTACCCCGCAAGGGATAAAGCGTGAAGCTAAGTTAAGTTAAGTTANTATATATATATATATATATATATATATATATATATATATATATATATATATATATATATATATATATATATATATATATATATATATGTGTATATATATATATATATATATATATATATATATATATATATATATATATATATATATATATATATATATATATATAATAATTATTAGTTATTCAAAACGCGCCATATAAGGATTGTAATAAAGTCTTATACGCCATTACTACTATCTTCAGAGAAATGATCGTGCATTAATAAGCCATTTTATATTCAGCATACTTACACGTTATATTCTGAGACAAACGATATTTTTTGTGTGTTTTTACTGAATGTATACAACTGTATTGAGTGTCGAGGAATGCGTCATAGATAAATTTAATTAAATTAAAAATTAAATCAGCTTCACGCTGTATCCCGCACACAGCAGGATAGGCAGAGGAAACTAGTGTTAAGACACTCCGTTCCCCACTTTCTGCCGAATTCTGGAGGCATTGCGTGTTGAGTGGCAGAACTCAACGCCGCGCTTAACCTCGACACCAGAGCGAAGAAATGGAAATATAAATTTAAGTAAATATTTCATCTCCTCGAGTGGGGATCGAACCCACAACCAGTCGGTTTAACAGTCACACCTCGTGCCGCTGCGCCACGACTGGTCTCAATAAATTTAATGCTGAACGAAATAGATCGTACTTTTACTTTAGAAATTCGCTAAAATCTAACTATTCAATTTCTATTATCGTGTCCATTTTTTTTTATTTTTGGATAAAATCGAAGTGTGAATTCGTTTTGTGAGATTTTTTAAGACTTTAAAATGGATTTAAAATAAGCATAGTCAAACTTTAACAAATTAACTTTCAATTTTATTTCTAATGTATTGCAAAATTCTAATTATTTATATCTATATTTATTTCTCTTTTTGTCGCACAGTAATATAATTAATTATAAGAATTTCTCGTCGACATAATGTATGTACTATTTAGGTGACGTATGGTTTAGTGGTCAGAGCGCTTGGACGGTTTCCAAGAGGAGTGCATTTAAATCGGTACGTTGAAATTTTTTTGTTATTTTACTTTCTGTCAGTAGACACGTAGACTCCTATAATTTTTTCTTAACTTAACTTAGCTTCACGCTTTGTCCTTAGTGAGGTAGTCGGAGAGAACGGAGCGCCAAACGCTACGGTCTCTACATACCTCTTTCGCCTCGTCCACTGTCATCAACCTCTTCACACATGCCCTTCATACATATTTTTATTATTTAAATTTATTTACTTAAAGTTATATTTCCATTTCTTCGCTCTGGTGTCGAGCCTAAGCGCGGCGTTGAGTTCTGCTACTCGACAAGCAATTCCTCCAGAATTCGGTAGAAAGTGGAGAACGGAGTGTCTTAACACTAGGTTCCCTCTGCCTACCCTGCTGTGTGCCGGATACAGCGTGAAGCTGATTTACTTATTTTTTTAAATATACATATCACGACTTTTTACGTTCTTTTTTTCTGATATAACATGCTTCATACGATTTGCATTAATAAACTTAATATAATAATAATAGAAGCCAACATAATCTTAGGCGTGATTGATATTTCAACAAAAGGCCCGACATCAGATCACTCAATGGAGCATTGTTTAAACAAGTATCGAAAAATTTACTTTCACTTAACTATTTACCTCTCGTATTGGTCTTATTGGTATCAAAAATAACTAAAATTGATGGTTTAGACAGCCTCTTATTTATGTAAGGTTATCTTCGTGACAGAAGAATTAGGTAGCTATCGGAGATGCTTTCTATTTTTAACGCGGATTATATAATTTTTTAATATTAAACTTACAATACATTGTGGTTATCAGTGAGTTATTCATCTCGGGGGCTTTCTCTTATCTTATATCTTAATTATATCTCCGTTTTTGTGTTGCCATTTTGAATAAGCTGTGTGGTCCTAATATACTTGTTAAATAAGATATTTGGCTTATAATTTTTTGTGCTTCGTTTATCTTAAGTAAATGATGTAAAAATATTTTGACACAGTTTCGTAATACGCTGACGGTGGTGAACATAGTTTGATTGTTATCACTAAAGTTGTAACTTATACTTTTTCCTTGTACTATATAATTAAATTTTTATTAAAAATAATAAAAGTCAAATAATTTTATTATTTTATCTAAATTAAAATTATTATATTATTATATTATATTTTTTATATGTGAAATAATTCCGGTTTTCTAGAGTTAATGCTTTCAGACCTGAAATAATTTGGCTTATGTCACTGAAACTCATTTTTTTAGCTTCACACTGTATACTGTTAGGACACTCCGCCCCAAAATATTTCTGTTGCCCCCTTTCTGCTGAATTCCCGAGGCATCGCATATATTTAATTTATTCCCCCGTATGTACAATGAACCCACTACCGTCGCGCTTACAGTTACACGCTTGTGCCCCAAAGCCACGTCGGCCTCATTTTTATTTACTTTTTTTAAAAATATTTAATATACTTTACGGCATTTAAATATTTCATAATCCGGATTAGTACCTACATAGGATACTCTGTTCCGGTAAATGACGTCACTTAACGGATATTATCTAGGCCATATTTTTAGCTGGCAGAACCAGATTTAAAATTACATTAAAGTAATAAATTTAAGTTTATTTTCATTTTAAAATACTTAAATTACACATAGATATTTATAAATAAATATATGTATTATATTGAGGCTACTCGCGGCACAGGGGCACGAGTTTGCGACTGTGACGAATGCGACGAATTTGCGTAGCTGGGTAGGTAGGTAGAGTGCACCCGGAAACCTAGTGTTAAGATGCTTTGTTCCCATTAAGACACTTCCGTTACCACTTTCTGCCGGATTCTGGAAGCATTGCGTGTGGAACGGTGGAGCTCATAAGTGAGGATAATAAAAATATTAAATATCTCATTTCCTCGAGTGGGAATCGAACTCACAACCATACCTAACCCATACCTAAAACAACGAAAAATAAACAACATTTTAAAACACATTTCGTCAGTTCAACTTCATAATTATTATTTTATATAGGAAGCATACAACCTGAAAGAACTTTTTGATATTATTGTGTTAGCAAACTCGTGTAAAAGAGGGTAGATGTAGATGAAAATATTTTATAGTCTTGTTGGAGTGAGAGCAATGGAATTGTGTCAATCGGGGGATTCCCGCCCGGTGACGCTGTCAAGACCATCCCAGGTCAACCGGAATTAAAACAATTTGGAAAAAAAACGAAAAAAAAAGTCAATCGGGGGCAGTTGCTTGTAGGCAACGGCCCTTATTGAAAGGAAACTCGCGTGAAGTATTATTATTGGGTGATACATATCACTTATTGCAATTACTTAGAAACTCTTTCCATATAATTTAGAAACATAGACGATATGTTTTTTTTTCTACCAATTGTATATCGAATTTAAATAAAGAAATACTACTAACGAAAGTCGAGAACTATGGATATTTCGGTTTCGACTCTTATTTCGTGACTCGCTCAGTCGTGGACACGATCGTGGCTAATTCTAAGATACATAGCGTGTAACTTACTCTAATCGCCGCTACGAAACTTCTGTTGTTTTATTTTATTTTATTGCTTAATGGATCGTTTGGAAACGTAAGACAGTAATTTTTATATTGTATGGGTGGATATTAATATAATTGTATGGCTTTAGTGAAAACTTATTGTTTTTTCTATTTGTCATTCCGTTATTGATACTTTGTTACGTGTGATCCTGTAATGGATTTTTAAAGTTTTGGTTCCGTTTTGTTACGATGCTTATAGGTAAGTATCTTAACGCTAGGTTCCCTCTGCCTACCATACTAAATGCTTTTTTATATTTTTCACAATTTTAAAAAGACATAGTTTTGCCGCGATTTAGAAAATGTATGATCTGTTTCTCATTCTATTATTATTTTCACTTGCACTTTGTAAAAGTTTTGTATAGTGTATAAGTAATAAGTCTGATTCCTAATATTTATCCTTCTTGTGGCTTTATTGTCTCATTATTGTATAAGGAAAAGTGGGAGGTAAGAATTGGGTCCACATTAAAAAAACAACGTCTAAGCGAACATATCTGTTCAAAGCTAAAGTCCAGGCCCTCAGAAAATCTCCCTAGATACGTTATTGGGTTCATAAAAAGAATTCTACTATAGTAGAAGTCTTAGTATCTGTAATCAAATCCGGACGTCAAATAAAATGAGCTTAATATACAATACCAGCATAAGATGCCGGTCTGTTTCCTGCAGTAGAGGCGATGTGTATGTGCATTTATTTATATTTATATGATTTTGAGTTGTATTTGTAGGGAAACTTAAAGCTTTAACTTATGAAACTAAACTTGCTAGGCTTAAAAAGTCAACAGTAATATTTTTGAGAAATGTAACCAACTTCATATATTTATTTTAGCTACTACCCTGCTAGGTAGGCTGAGGGAACTTAGTTTTAAAACAGTACGCTATTTTCACCGAAATCTTGAGGTATTTGGTGTAGAGTGGCGGAATTAACCAGGGAAATAGGAAATTATACTTATTTAGAAAACGTATAAAGATTTGAACGCAGCGGGACTCGAACCCGCGCCTCCTGGAAACCGACCAGGCGCTCTGACCACTAAGCCATACGTTCTCATCAAGCTACGTCGAAATTTTTATACGCTTGTTACAACTTATTTATAAGTATTTTTCTTTCCTAAGTGTGGAATAACACTTTAAAAATGTTTAAAAATAAGAAATTAGTTTATAAATATATTTTTTTCATCCGAGTGGGAATTGAACCTTCAACCGTCGTGCTATATAATCATACGCTTGTGCCCCTGCACCACGATCAGGCGGTGATGCAGGATGACCCTAAAAATAAATTAATTAAAAAGTGAAAATTGAATATTACTATGAAACTTATATACATTTATTGAACTTCTACTTCATTGAACTTTTTTTATTATTTATATAATACATATTAACTAGCATTATTGGATTTTAATGATTATTTATTGATTGCTGTCGCAAAATATAAATAAATATAACATTTTAAACTATTTGAAAATCGTATTCATTCTTTAATGAAAGCAAATCAATTAAAAGTAATAAATATAAAAAAGAATGCCAAATAAAATAATTTAAAATAATAAAAATAAAAAAAAAACAAAAATAAAAAAAATCATTTTTTTTTACTTAACTAACATGGGAAATTTGCGTAAATTTTTATCTGCTGGCATATTCCAAAGTAAAAGTAATGTCGCCGCTTAGTCACATTCACGGTTGAAGTACTCACTATTGTTGTTCGAGCGGGCTGGTTCAGAGTTAATCACCGCTATACAAGTTAAAGTAACTGAACTGTACCGCAAAAAAAACCAGTTAGAGCGCCGCGGCCTGTCTTTATCCCACGGTATCTTAATTACACTCATTTCTGGTCTAATTTTATTGAGGTTTTAGTTTGAAACAACTAGATTTTTGCCTTTTTACGTTTTGTTTGTAAAGTTGTTTACATACTTGATACTGAATATAATATTATGGTGAAAACTTTTTTAAATTTAATTTTTTAAACTATGTCCTTTCTAACATCTATAAGTAAGGTTGTTGAGTTTTGACATTAAAGCGTAACAAAAAAACTTATAATACATTCACATTTATAATATTTGTATCAATTAATATGATTCTTTACATTAAAGAGTGTATTCTTCAACATATTAATGATCTGCAACGAGGTGGCAAAGATAGAATGATGTAGATTCCCATTTTGTATGTTTTCTTACACTAAGAGTAATATGTAAGATAGAGATAGCAACACACTAACACTAGCACAGACTAACAGGAAAAATTGTAATGGATATCTAATGAAATTCGAACGACGCACATTTTTTTCTTCGTCACGCTGTATCCCGCATGTAGCAAGCAAGGCAGGCAGGAGGGAACATATTGATATTTTCCGGAAAAGGGTGATTTTGTGTAAAAGTTCTTTAATTTAAACGTTTAATTTTTTCGGCAATTTTTTTGTTAGTTAAGTTAGTTAATAAATAATTAAAATTCCACAATCGAGAATCGAAACCACACCACACAACGGCCCCTGTCGACCACCGACAACTTTAACATATAAAATATCTCTATGACAACATAATAAAACACATAATAAATCTCTCCCAAACTTTCAGATAATATAACAACAACTTTATAGACTTTTTGTTAACAATTATTTTTTATTTTTTACTGTATAATTAATAGATATAACAATACCAGTTATAGAATTATAATTGGCGTGCATTTGTAAAATTTCGCATCGTAACTGTGGCGTCATCTTGTATGTATGTATGTTTGTATGTATGTATGTATATATGTATGTATATATGTATGTATGTATATCTATTGTCGATTCGTTCCGCTTAACTCGGCGAGTCGGCGTGTGTAAATGTATGTATGGCGGGTGCATGCATTATACTTTCATAAACTAAAATATTTATGTCAAGTTGATATTTTTATAGTCATAAATGTATTTTTATTATTTTATTGTAGCGGCATTGAGTTCTGCCACTCAACACGCAATGCCTCCAAAATTCGGCAGAAAGTGGGGAACGCAGTGTCTTAACACTAAGTTCCCTCTGCCTACCCTGCTGTGCGCGGGATACACCGTGAAACTGATTTATTTTTTATTTTATAAATGTATTTGGGTAGATTTTTAAGAAATAAAAGAACCTAATACATTAATTAACCTAACAAATTAGTACATTTACTTATAAAATAATGAAACTTAATTATCTGTCGAAAAGTTTTAGCCTACATTTAATTTTTTATTTTATTGAAACAATTTTAATATTAGATTTATGAAAGTTTACCTGTTTGTTTGATACACTCACAGCTAAACCGTTGAACCCATTTGGAATTTTATATGTTTATAAACAATCGTAAATGAAGAATATAAGTTATAAATATATTTACCTTTATAAAAATAATGTATTTTTTACAAATATCTGCTGCATTTACTGTTCAGCTGATTGTGTTGAAGTTCTTCTTTATATTATTTGAAATATCGGCCGTTAATTATATTTAATAATTTTCAGGGAACGTGTTACCGTCACAACCGGTCACGTTAGCCCATCGACCACGGCAGACGAGCCACCCGCACCAGTGGGTACAATTCGAACCGAGGAGTACAAACGAGACCTCGCAGAGTTCCAAGCTCGAAGATCTGCGGGCAGCCGCGAAATACAGACAACTCCTATTAGGAAAAAATGTGGACGCCATTCTTTACCAGTATCATGCACCGATTGTACTGGAGATCTTGACAGTACTTTTAATTATGAAAAAAAGTCCGCCATTAAGTACAAGAAAAAGTTACACAAACGTGCACGTAGCGCCCATACTGAAGAAAAAGGCTACGACGGTGTCCCAAATGTACAATTCCTGTTCCAAAACCAAGTTTTCATGCCGGGTAACATGTTCGGGATGTCCTATTCGGAGCCGCGCCGGACAAGTAAAGGTTCTAACAAACGCTCACCCGACTTCTTTGTGCAAAAGCAAATAGACTTTGAAGATAATCAGCCTCAATCACCGCCATTTTTCTATAAAAACAATTCGCTCCCCTTCGATGCTAAGAGATTTCTGGATGGTGAGAGACGAGAAGATGACGAAGTGGATGGGTTGAACGCCGCCGGTGATATAAACACGTCGAGTCCGAGTTCAGAAAGTCAAAAAAACGATAGTTGCGAAGAAAAGTTATGGGAAGTGATGAGTGAATTGAAACACTTTGATCAGTGGGCTGATGAACAATTGCAGGCTCCGTCTATTAACACCAGCAAATCTGATGACAGTAAAGTACGTATAACTAAAAATATTGTTCATTATTCGTTTTCGTATTATAAATTAGTGATCGATCGAGGGTTCAGCTTCGATCAGTGATCGTAGTTTCAACCATAGTTTTGGCTTTGGTCAAAAAATTACACAACCTTCGGCCAAGCCGAAACGTTGTACTTGTCAAGCGTCACTCTGCTAATTATTGTGGTCCATGAGTACTAAACTGACTTTAGTACTCATGGACCACAATAATTAGGAAGTAGGGAGATTTTAACAAATTTACTCGAACCCGCGCCGACCGACCGACCAGATCGGTTTCCAGGAGGCGCGGGTACTAGTCCCGCTGCGTTCAAATTTTTATACGTTTTCTAAATATTTTTTTTTTCTTAAGTGTGGAATAACACTTTAAAAATTGGTAAAAAATATTTAATAAATAGCATTCTCTTTTGCCAAACGATAATCTTTGGGTAGCGGAAATTTGTAAAAATCTTCAGCGTATACAAGCGTATAAAACTTTCGTCCGAAAGTACAAGCATATAAAACTTTCGACGTAGCTTGATGAGAACATATGGCTTAGTGGTCAGAGCGCCTGGTCGGTTTCCAGGAGGCGCGGATTCGAGGCCCGCTACGTTCAAGTTTTTATACGTTTTCTAATTTTTTTTCTTTCCTAAGTGTGGAATAACACTTTAAAAATGGTAAAAAATAATTAAATAGCTGTTTTGGTTTACAGAGTGATACAAGTACATTCGGACTACCAATAACAAGTGCTTCCAACTTAAATGTAACGTTAGATAAGGTCAAAACTTGGAGCCAGGGAAAATGGGGTGTGGTACCGGTACAAATCAAGAAACTATCTGGTGTTTCTATAGAAAATGTCAAAAAGAAACAAAATATGGAGATAAATATATTAAGGTAGAATAATTAATTTATTGTACCTATAAACATTGTGTATTTAAAAAGTGTATATATTCGATTTTATAAATTAATTATTGCATTTAAGGATGAAAATAAGAATTTAATCAATATTTCAATGTTATTTATATATTATTAGATGTAAGTATATCCCCTTAAGTCATATCACATCCATAAGCACTCACGCTTAAAAGTTATTGTGGAAAAAATATTTATAAAATAAATAAATCAGCTTTACGCTGTATCCTGCACACAGGAGGGGAGGCAGAGGGAACACAGTTTTTAACTTAAGTAGCTACTATCGAACTTTAACTATATGTATCACTCTATAAATTTTCAATTTTTTTTTAACATAGTGTTAAGACACTCCATTCTCCACTTTCTGCGGAATTCTGGAGGCATTGCACGTTGAGTGGCAGAACTCAACCGCGCTTTGCCTCGGCACCAGACCGAAGAAATGGAAATATAAATTTAAGTAAATATTTCATCTCCTTGGGTGGGAATCGAACCCACAACCTGTCGATTTGTGCCCCTGCGCCACGACTAGGCACAATTACAAAATATTTATAATTGCGTTTAATAAAATGCTATATTAATATTATTTCAGAAAATGTCGCCACCCAAATATAATACTACTCATGGGCCTCTATCCGGATGTTCATAATAATGTTCACATAATTTGTGAAAGATGTATCGACACCTTATTTGGAGTACTGCACGTGCAGGTAGGACGGTTACACTTTTAAAAACTACAAACAAAATAATGAATAAACCTAATAAATTATTATCAAGTATATAGTAATATATTTTAAGATTGCGTACTTGTGACTTCCTTTTTTGTCTATTAGAGATTGCAATTTTCCTAAGCAAATTAAAATATTTTTTGAATTATAATTCCAAAGACAGGTGCTTAATATATCTTTAATGGAGACGCAAATCCCATTCGATAACAAATTTATTCAGTTTCGACTGTAAATGCGGTATCATTTTAAAAACAGCCTATGTGCAAGCTATCATTGACTATAAAAACAAAAAAAAATATCTCTTATATGGGAGCTTCCTTAAATCTTATTCTTGGCATTAATGCCGGCGTATGTTGTCAGAATCTCCTTCTTACTCAACTTACTCTACTTTGCACGGTATTTAAAATCCTCGGTGGTAATGCCATTAGTGCTTGCTTTTTCTTTCCTAAGTGTGGCATAAGACTAAAAATGATACAAATATGACTCTTAAGCTTAATGCCAATGTAATTACCACAATTTTGAACATTGCCACTTCCCTCAAAATTGGGGAAATAATTGAAAGTGTTTAAAGTGTAAAGTTTTCAAAATATGGTTCGATTTCCATGCTTCGATTGGAATATCGTCAGGTCCCACCGCTTTTCCGTTCTTCATGCGTCGAAGGCAATTACAAGATTCGTCAAATGTTATTGGGGCAATAAGTTCGAAGTTAGGCGGTGGGTTGTGAGGAAGACTGCACGTGTTCTGAGTGTTCAGCAGCTCTTGTAAGTAATCTGTGATGCAAAGACATTTTGCGATATCTTCGTCGCGTTATCCAGGGCACGTGCTAGCTTGTAAATGAGCTTCTGTCCCTCTACAATTACAAGTTTATCGTATAGCGGTGACAAACTCTCACTGCCGGCTCTTTCTACAGCTATTTTACTGAATATTCCAATGTGTCTTCAAAAGAGTTAAATTGCTACCATTCCTTAAAGGCAGCCTTGTCATTCCACCACTATGCCTCCCTGTCGATGACGCGTTTTCCTTTAGAAACGCCAAGAACTCACCTCGCCACAATGATTGCCGACTGCGTTTGATCCCAAGCATCCTGAACAGTCTCAGTATTCGTCGAAACATGCTGAATCTGCCAGGAAGTCGTTCTGCATCGATTCATTCAGCAACCACCACTTGATCCGAGGCCAACGTTTCCCGGCAACTTTCTTCTTAGGAGTGACGTTAAAGAATATATTTAATATATAAGAAGACGATGTTGGGCCGTCAAGCCTTCGCCTGGAATGACCTGAAAGACAGACAAAGTCTTAGTAATAGGTTCCCGTTTTACTCTTAACCTATGGGACCTCAAAAAAATACTAAAAGCAATCAGTCTACAGCTTCACAAAAATATACAATATATATATATATATATATATATATATATATATATATATATATATATATATATATAAAGGACCAATTTTCAAATTTTTATTTTCAATTTAATTTATATTTTTAGGGCAGAATTTTAAGTGCACAAACATCAATACACTATGCATTAGATATAGCGAACGCTTTAGTTTTTCTACGTATGCACGGATATTTGCACACCGTGTTGTCTAGTATGAGCGTCGTTATAACTGCCCAGGATACCGCCAAGCTGGCAGATCTCGGATGTTGCGTGAAATTGACACAAAAGAAGGAGAAAGAGATGAAACACTATGACGTTTATTCGCCGGAACCGTTGTATGTCAATATGACTGGTAAGAGATTATTTTTAGTTGTAATTATTTTAATATTAGGTTTAGTTCTTTGATTTCCACGATTATTACACATTTTAAATGAAACTATTTCAACCGGACTAATCGTGTATATTTATGATTATACATTTTGGAAACCCGACGTTTCGAACACTTTGCAGTATATAGATGGCATTTGTCTGTCAGTCGACAATCTGCGACTAACCGTATACGCGATTAATCCGGTTAAAATAGTTTAATTTAAAATAATATTAGTTTTTACATATGATTGGCGTCTTGTCGTACCGGGCATTTTAATCACAAATTTCTCCTCTTTGGTTAGGAATTCCAAATTCAAATTTATACCAGAGCAAAGAAATGAAAATATAAATTTAAAAAAATATTTGATGTCCTCATTTTACAGTTACACTTTCTGTCGCTGCGCCAAGACTGGCCCAGATTATAATTAAAATAAAATTCAACACAAATTGATTTCCAGATACAAGAGACGCGATATCCGAATTTGAACCGCTACTCTCCCAACGTTCCTCCGAAGCCTATCTCAACGCGAATGCAGTATCTAAACATTATAAGGCGTATTCTGAATCGGAACATTACAGATGGCAGGCCCCCGAACTGTTCGTACCAGATGAGGATGGCTTGGTGTACTTGTGTTCAAAGAGTGATGTTTATTCTTTATGTGTTATTATTTGGGAGTGTTGTAACGGTGTGTATTGACTATTTTTATACTAGCGACCCACGCCCTGTTTTGCCTGCTTGAAGTGGTTTAATTATTTGTTATATTATTATAGCAAAAATGTACAAAATCTTTTTCATAAATTGTGCCTGAGGCCAGTCGTGGCGCAGTGGTACAAACGTGCACACAGAGAAGACAAGAGGCACAGAGTGTGACTGCAAAATCGACTGGTTGTGGGTTCGATCCCCACTCGAGGAAATGAAATATTTATAAAAATTTATATGTTCATTTCTTTTTATTTCATTTTCCTAATTTATTTTAGCATATAATTTTTGTTTTATTTTAATCTTATACGTGTGTACTTTGTTATATTTGAGAAATATTTAAGCTAATATGAAAATATAAAACTACATTTCAAGAAGATTGTCGCCAACGTCCATACCACGTTGAATACACCGGTTCTCGTCCGATCACCGCGGTGTTCCCAGGGTGACCGCCTGGGAACACCGCGTGCCGTTGGCTTTTTGTTTTATTTTTAATTTAAAATATTTTTTTACAATTAAAAATATTTAATATAATAATATGATTATTAGAGGCCAGTCGTGGCGCAGAGGCACAAAGTGTGACTGCAAAATCGACTGGTTGTGGGTTCAATCCCCACTCGAGGAAATGAATTAATTATTTAAATTTATATGTTCATTTCTTCGCTCTGGTGTCGAGGCAAAACGCGGCGTTGATTTCCGCCACTCAACTCGCCTCCAGATTTCAGTGGAAATTGGGGAATGGAGTGTAACACTATGTTCCCTCTGCCTAACCTGCTGTATGCGGGATACAGCATGAAGCTGATTCGATTTTTTTTTAATTCATTCCCCCGATTAATATTTTCATTTCTTATATGTCATCAATTTACAACCAATCAATTTGATATATTTAGTGTTCTATTTTTTATGAGAACTTTTCAGCTTCACGCTGTATCCCGCACACAGCAGGGTAGGCAGAGGGAACCTAGTGTTAAGACACTCCGTTCCCCACTTTCTGCCGAATTCTGGAGGCATTGCGTGTTGAGTGGCAGAACTCAACGCCGCGCTTAACCTCGACACCAGAGCGAAGAAATGGAAATATAAATTTAAGTAAATATTTCATCTCCTCGAGTGGGGATCGAACCCACAACCAGTCGGTTTTACAGTCACACCTCGTGCCCCTGCGCAACGACTGGCCTCAAACTTCTTAATTGTCGTGAGCCCTTTGTTGAGGTTGTCGTTTGAGAGACAACACCTACAACACTTACGAACCCTATACCAACACTATATACAATATGGTTGTGTGTTCGATCCCCAGAAAATGAGTATATTTAATTAGATGCATTTCCTTGCTAATGTTAGACAAAACTCGGCGTTAAGTACCGCCATTTAACACGCAATGTTTTAAATTGGGTGGCAGGTGGGAAATAGTGTCTTAATACTAAATTTTCTCTACCTACCCTGTTTTACATTAGAAGAAGCCTGAAGCTACCTTATTTATTATATTAAAATCTTTTATTCATTAAAGTATTCTATTCCAGCCACTTTACCCTTCAAGTCTCAGTCCTACGATAAGTTAAAACACCTCTACCTACAAAACGTTGGTATCGACCTACCCCAAGACGGCACTTATCCGGGTAGTCTCTTATCGCTGCTGCAAAGAGGACTGGCCTTGAAACGTGACAACCGCATGGACTTAGCGTCTTTACAAACTACTTTGTTGAGTGTACAGGTGATATATTACTTTTGTATTGAAATATTTTTTTTAATATTTTTTATAATTGAAGTCATCATGACTGTAAATCCGACTGTCGTGTGTTCGATTTTTATTCGTATGAGTAAATTTCAATTTCTTTTCTTCCTTATGGTATGGCAATATGGTAATTAGACAAAGCGCGGCGTTATGTTGCGTCAGTCAAAATGCATTGTTTCGAAAATTGGGCAGTGCGTGGGGAACGGAGTGTCTTAATACAAGGTTCTCTGCTAGGCCCGCCTACCTAAAAAATATATTTTGTTTTTAGTAAATTTAATTTTTTATGGGTTATTTAATTCCAATTTACAGTAATTTATTTATTTTTCATTTATTTTAAATCTTATATTGTACTTTGTTATATTTGGAAAAATTCAAGCTAATATGGAAATATAAAATAGTGTATTTCAAAACATTAATCGCCAACGTCCATACCACGTTGAACACACCGGTTCTCGTCCGATCACCGAAGTTAAGCAACGTCGGGCGCGGTCAGTACTTGGATGGGTGACCGCCTGGGAACACCGCGTGCCGTTGGCTTTTTTTTGTTTTATTTTTAACTTAAAAGATTTTTTTTTACAATTAGAAATATTTAATATAATAACATGATTATTACAAATATTTCTAATTGTAATCAACGTATTTGATATTGATAATATATTATACTATATATATTTTTTTAAACAATCATTTATTTAATTATATTTTTTAGCGAAATCTGGATGAGATCGAATATATCGTCATCCCAGCCAGACTGTCTAAAAGGAAAACAAGTGCACAAACATATGATACAATATCACCCACCGACTCTGAATGCTTAAGTCCCAAAAACATAGAACATCAAGCCATTATTCACAACCAAGATGACAATCAAAACGAAAGAAACTCAGAGAGCCCCTTATATGAAACTATACGAAAAACTCACTTGGTAACATCTTATACAACGGAAAAATGCTTCATTTCTGACGACGAAGATCAAACACCAAGTAATTTTAATAATATTCAAGAAAAGGAAACGCTAAGCGCCTATTCAACTCCAATGGCAAAATTACGTGCACGAATCAAAGATATGGAAACGCCAGGAACATTATATAAAAGTGATTCAACAGAATATTGTAGTATTTTAAGTCCAGATACACGTTTAAGCAATTTTGCCTTCAATGACGATAGTAATAAAGAACAAAGTGCTGAGCGCCCCACGGCTAAGCTAAGTCGAAGTTTTACACCAAAATCGTATAAGCCTTTACACATAAAAGTGCCAGAATTTAATTTGGACTCAATTAAGACTATTTTAAAGGAGAAAGACAATAATGAACGCTCGTCGTATAATTTCGATATAAAAAATTACAGTTTGCCTACGACGCCTATTGCTAGGAGTAATAAACTGAGGAAGAACGCGTGGTTGTCTGGTGAATTGAACGTGTGTAAGAGCAATGCTTCAAAAAGTTCCTCTCTAGCGCCTAGTAGTGAAGGTAATGTAAAGTTTTTTTATATGCTTTTATTATTTTTACAGTACATTCAGCTAGCCGTGACCGCCCTAAAGCTAGGTTTCGGAATTTTTGCGCATTGATCTTTTTTGTTATGGAAAAGACAAGGTAAACGAGCGCTCCGGTCACCTGATGCTAGGTGATCAATGCCGCCCACGACCCCGTGCAACGCCAGAGGAGCTACAGGTGCAATGCCGGCCTTTAAGGTGGCGATAGACTAGATAAAATCAATTTTTGAAGCTGTTACTCCCCAGTAGTCTACCAGCCCAGAGATAGAACAGTAGTCCATATGTCCATGAGGCCGAACCTGGGCCCTGTACAGTGCCAATCGATGTTTTGGTGTGAAGTATAGTGTCGCTCTGATGATGACACCAAGTTTCTTCGAGGCCAAATTGGCCTTGCTCTCCAGATGATCACGATACTGGCAGTCACTCGAAACATTAAGTCCCAATACACTGATACTGGGCGCGGCTATAAAGGGAGTGTTTTGATAGACTGGTGATACGACAAATGGGGTTTCTATAATGGTTAATGCGTAAATTTGGGTCTTCAGGGGGTTGAAATAAACCAAGTTCCTTTCACCCCATGAGGAGATATTCCGGAGGGATGTGAAATTAACTTGTGTTTATTTCGGCACCCGAGAAAGACTTGCACGGCCGGATGAAACAGTGTTCACTGAGCTATCATCTGCATAGCAATGAATACTAGAATCCTCTAACACGTCATTGATATGATATAAGAAACAGCGTAGGCGATAGCACATAGCCTTGGGGGACGCCAACGGGCATATATTACGGACAAAAACCACCGACAGTGACCTTCATGCTGCGCCCCGTGAGAAAGCTGGCGATCCACTTGCATAAATTTTGGGGAAGTCTGTTGGATGGCAGTTTTGCAAGGAATAATATTTTTATTTCATCGCTTTGGTGACGAGGCAAAGCGCAGCAATGAGTTCTGCCACTCAACGTGATTCCTTTAAGAAACGGAACTGTCTAATAAATAATCCCTACCTACTAAGTTTGTGATACAGCGTAAAGCAAAAAAAATAATTTCTGAAATGTATACTTTACTGTACCGGTAGTTACTCGGATGTATCTAACTAAAAAATAATATGAGAAAATTTTGTACCTCTATTTTGACCCACTCTCTCTCTGAGGCGGAAAGTAGGGAACGGACTATTTTAACACTAGGTTACCTCTGCATACCCTGCTGTGTGCGGGATACAGCGTGAAGTAGTTTTTTTTATTTGATTCATAAACCTCATATCGTTGCCAGGAAGATTACTTACTAATTACTTATAGCGTAGTTTTTTTTCTATTTCGTAATTATTTTTTCTGCAAAACAAAAAAATGTATTTACATAGCATATTAATATATTTATTTCAAAATACATTCGAATGTAATCACTTTTTATTGTCTTTTTATTAAACAACTTTTTATTTAAAATTAATGATAGTGACTTGAAAAAAATACTAAAACAGCAGTGATGTTATTTACAATTTCTCTAAAACCATATCTTTAAGTTAGGTCGACTGATGTTCTTCATGTGCTAAATAAAATCAATGTTAGATCTGTGTTAAAAAGTAAAAAAAAATTAGACATTTATAATCGTATGTGTATTAAAATAGAAGCACACATGTTTTATTTATGCGCCAACGTCCATACCACGTTGAACACACCGGTTCTCGTCTGATCACCGAAGTTAAGCAACGTCGGGCGCGGTCAGTACTTGGATGGGTGACCGCCTGGGAACACCGCGTGCCGTTGGCTTTTTGCATTTTTTTTAAACTTAATATTCTATTCTTTTTTTTATTCCAATAGTATTTGATTTCACTTTCTTTTTTTTAATTGTCTTTTATTGATATTTTACAGATACCGATACAAAGCGATCCGACACTGTAATATTGTCTTCAACAAATCCATCTTTAGAGAAAGAAGATAAATCTGAAGACTTGTCGTTGAACCAAGAGAGAAATGATGAGACGTCTTGTGGTGCGTCGAGTATCGGTACTATTCGGAATAGTTATACAGGCTTAAGAAGGTGCGTACCTTCTTGAAAAAGAAAATGAAACTAACTCAAAATGATATAATTTTAAAGGCTATTGTTATATTATTATTTTCATACACAGTAATAAGTGTTAGCCGCAGTACAATTACGGTTTAAATATGAAACAACTATGAAAAGTTACATTTTAAAATATTCAGGATATCATTGTGACGTAGTCGGTATATACTAGCATTTTTTACAGTTTAATGCTGTATCCCCTATTATTATACATCCCGCATATAGCAGGATAAGCAGAGGAAATTCAGTGTTAAGAAACTCCGTTTCCCTCGCATGCACCTCGCACGAGATTTCAAATCTCGTAGCAATGCGTGGTGAGTGGCGGAACTTTTCTCTGCGCTTTGCCTTGTTACCACAGCGAGAAAATGAAAATATTCAATGATTAATTTCCCCAAACGGAAATCGAAACCCACAACCGTCTCACAATCGTAATTAGACACACTTGTGCCCCTGTGCCACGGCGACCTCAATGTTATATTTGCACATTCAATTTCCACTCAGAATAACAATATATGATTAGACAAAATATAGCGATGAGCTCTACCACTTTCAATGTAAAGTTTCTAAAACATATGGAAAATGTATAATGCTGGATTCTTCCTGCTAATATCACACAAAATGGAAACAAAAACATACTGTAACCATCTTTTATCTCATATAACAATATAAAACTTGTGATATTTTTCAGAGTAAGCGATCCACCAGCAGATTTCACGGACTTAGAAGTAGAACCTCAACTAGAACGGGCTCATTCGCTCAACTGTATGAAGTCCTCGGTTAATACAAAATTAGACGATGCACTTGCCTCTGTCAATGTGAAACCATTAGTGGCTATACATGAGAAATGGATATACGAAGCTAATAAAAAAACTGGTAGATCTCTATCGTTGCCGGAGGACAATCGGTAAGTTTTGAAATACTCTCTCATCTCATCCCACATATAGTAACGATAGGCAGAGGGAAAATAGTGTTGAGATATTCCGTTCCTCACACATAGTCCAATTTTCGAGACATAGTGTGTTGTGTCGATTTGTCTTGTTACCAGACCAGAAAAGAAAATTATTTGTTCTTTGGGTTGAAGTCGAACCCACAACCGTCGCGTTTAAAACCGGACATGCCTCTACACCGTGACATCCTCGAGATAACTCTTACAGCGGCTACAATACATTATGACGATTAACGTGATATAATATAGCCTATAATCCAAATCCTTGATAAATGCGCTATCCACAAAAGGATTTTTTCTATTGAAATAATTCATCCAAACAGTCTTAAGCTTGATATTATACGTAACGCTATAACATTCTACAGTGGACGGGTAGCAGCGGTCAAACCAGCATCACATTGCGTGGACACACTACAACAGTCCCTACCTCACCTGGCTCCTCGACGGTCACTCACACATAGACCTGGTAAGGGAAATTATTTCCAATGTTCTATATAAAATATGACTATAATACAAATTTAGTTTATTATTTTTTGTTTTATCTTATTATTTTTAAAAATACAATATAAATACATAGCATAGGCGTTGCGCCCAAATTGCTTCTTTAATATTACAATTTTTTACTTATTCTGGAAGGGGTCTCTTTTAGATATAAGTTATAATTTGTATATATTTCTGTATAATTATATATTTTCTTTATCTGTTGAAATACAATAAGTAAATAGAATTTTTAAAAAAATTCTTTACTCGGATTTGGATAGAGTTTCTTAAAAGCCATAATCCTATCCTACCTTTTCTTGTAAATTTTAAATTATATAGACTATAGAGCCAAAAACAAGTTATATTTTAAATGTAAAACAATAAATTGGACTCCACAACCATGCACTACACAATGTTATTGTTGGTATAAGGTTTTATTTTATTAATTATATTTCAAATATGTAAGTAATAGCTTTGCTAAAAATATTTATATTTCTATAGAAATGAGGAGGTTGCCTTAATAAAATATTGGTTATAGACAATTCTAATGTAAATTTACTAAAAATATAATATAATTTTACTAGATGGTGGTGGTGGACAGTTGTGTGACAGTAAGTGTGATTTCTAATAGGAGTTCTAATATATTTTAAAGTAATTTCCATTTCATTTGCATATATTTGTGTGTGTTTTACCTATTAATAAGATGCAATACATATATTTAAACTTTCAGTTATAAAGTGTCAATGACGTAATAATAATTTTTGGACAACTGACACAGTCCTAAAATAGAATGAGCATCTTCTTACTATAAGTATCAAAATAGGTATATAATTATTATCAAAACAATAAACATATATCTATTATTTTAATTTCTTTTATTAAAAAAAATCGATTTTTTTTAATGTAACAAATTAACAATCAGTGATATGTATTATTACATGGATATAATATTTTGGAAACATATGATTTTAGTATGAGGTGATAGTGGTGAAAGTTATTTTTTTTTAATATAAGCAACAGTCATCATACCATACATACCATTGAGGACTGTAGACTCTAAGGTTATGGGTTCGAACCCCAAGCGTAGATATTGTTTTCTTTAAATTAAGATAAACTTAAAACGAAGTCATTTCAACCTGGCTAAAGGTGAAAAATGGAATGTCTAATTTAAACTGTACATAATCACTATTATACTCTTCTGTATGCTAAGTAAAGCCACCTTCAGTGTGGAGAAATAAAAATACTTACTAATTTTAGATGTAAGTTAATAATTTTTGTATTTGTTAACACAAGGGTAATTGTTTATTTTTATTTAATTATTTATTATGTACGTTTTAATAAAATGTACGTACTTACTATAATAGTGCTTATTTTTTTTCTTAGGTGAAGGTTTTTGTTTATTCTTTTAATAGTAGTTATTCATGAAGAAATATTTTGTTTTAATATTGTCTATAACTAAGTTAATAAATATTTCATTTAAATTAAAATTTGTTTTATTAAATAAAAAATCAGCTTTACGCTGTATCCCGTACACAGCAGGGTAGGGTAGGGAACCTAGTGTTAAGACACTCTGTTTCCCACTTTCTACTGAATTTTAGAAGCATCGCGTGTTGAGTGGCGGAATTTAACGCCGCCCTTTGCGTGTATACCACAGCGAAGAAAAGGAAATATACATTTAAATAAATATTTCATTTCACCGAATGGGGATGGAACCCACAATCAGTCGCGTTTACAGTCACATTTTGTTCCTCTGGCTCTTTTAATTGCTTAAAATGATAAGTAAAATATTTTTAAACTTATCAAAACAAAATGAAAAATGTAAACTTTATTTATTTTTTTAAATTATTTGTTTATTCATTTGCTTATATGTTATATTAATTGTCATTAATACGAGAATTATTTTCTGTGCATTGTTTATTCGTTTCTAGGTCACTGGGAGCAGTACTGCCAAGCGCGTGAAGCTATCTCCAAAAGTATGAATTTCCACCCACAAGATGCTACTTGGAGGAAAGCTTCAGAAAAAGGGTATATATTTTATTTTAAATAGCTATATATCAATATCAATGGCAAATATATGAGTTATTTTTATTAATTATGTGATACATATGTGCTTATGTGAAATAATACTGCTATAATAAATAAATTAGTATATATTACTAATTTAACACTATATCTTCAACCCTCCCTCTACCTTGATATGTGCGGGATAAAGCGTGAAGCAAAGAAAGACTGTGTCCCAAACAATTTGTGTTCAAAAAAGAAACAAGAATTAATCATGCCCATACTCCTCTTAATTTTTAGCAATTATTGAGATGTAAATACTTAACTAACACTAGTCTACTCAATATTTAATTGCGCTTATTTTAATTTTATTATTATATTAATTTGTGTTTTAATTATTATTGTTAGATTAATATATAATTTATTGACATTTATGGTATATCGGGATCGGATAGTTTCATCTTTTCGATCAGAAAAAAATGTAGAACGATGGCTGGCGGTTTTCGGCACGGTCGAAATTTCGGCCTGTTTTTAGCCGAAGATAGAAATTTTGGTCGAAAATGGTTAAAACCGAAACTTAGGTAGGACACATATAACGCATTAGTTGTAGTAGTTCACATTATTAGTTCACATATTTTTAATATTCAGTCGCCAACGTCCATACCACGTTGAACACACCGGTTCTCGTCCGATCACCGAAGTTAAGCAACGTCGGGCGCTGTCAGTACTTGGATGGGTGACCGCCTGGGAACACCGCGTGCCGTTGGCTTTTTTGCATATTTTTTCTATGTTTTTACTAATGTATAATTACGTATATTTTTAAAAATTTGTCAACGTACGTACGTATTTAATTTTAAGAATGTATTTAATTACATTAAGTAATTTTTTTCTTTTAGACCCTTACACTTTGTATTAGTGACATAAAATTAGCATTCGCATTTCGATACTAAAAAGAATTAGCAAAGAAATCTGAAAAGGACTTTTTTTTTCCGCATGTAGAAGTTAGGCAAAGGGAGGGAGCCTAGTGTTAAGACACTCACTTTTCTCCTTTACCCGTACAATTTTCGAGACATTACGTGTAGAGTGGAGGAATTCAATATCACATTTTATATGGTTATCAGGACCAGGAAATTACAATAATTCATTTCCCTCCAAGTGGAAATGGAACCCACAGCTGTGACAGCTTTAACGATAAATTCGATTTTTTATTGTTGAATGTAAATAATATAGTTTTGTATTTAAACTATAATTTTGTACATTATGTTAATATATAATATTATTTTTTTTTGTTATTATTAAATAAGCCATACACTCGTTTAATTATAAGTTTGAAATTATATTAATATGAAATAATAAAGAAAGAAAATTAAAATAAATATTTTAATTTGCAGGACAATAACCGAAGATTTAGTTGTAAAAACAAAAATCGACCAATCCACAGACACGTTGAGCATTGAAGAGTTTATCAGAGACCTCATACGCAAAGAGTTCCAACACTTGGTCACCGAAATAGCGGACAACATTTCCGATTCTACACACAGTTTACACAAATCTGATGAATATTTGAACAAAGGTGTGGCAAATATTATGGAATCTTTGAAAAGTGGTGAACAAACTGACAATAATGCTAAGAAGGATCCTAAAAAATCATTTTCGAGGGTCAAAATCAATGGCAACAATAAACCGTTATTACAAATCACGTTCAGTAGATCCGGCGAGAATAATCTACAAGTATTAGATAATAGTGTTAACGTGACCATCTGTGATTCCAATGGCGGCAAGGAGAAGCTTAATATTTCTGTAGAGGACACTTTGACTGGAGAGGATCTGCACATTAATTCGTTGAAGAGATGCCAAGCTTTCAGTGCTATTCAGGTTTGCATTGTTATATAGTGTTAAACTATTCTTTTGTATTTTAATTGTATGAGTTCTATTTCCATTTGAATAAGTAAATTTTAATTTTATTTCTTCGTTGTGGTAAGTAGACAAAGCGCGGCGTTAAATTGCGTAAGTCAAAGTGTAATATTTCGAACACTAGGTGGTGCGGACCGCCTACCTAAAAATATAGATAAACAAATGTTTTTTTATTTTTTATTGGTTATTTTTTATTTATTTACAATTTACAGTTATTTATTTCCACATAACTAATTTTAGCATATATTTTTTTATTTTAGTTAAATATTATATTATATTGTACTTTGTTATTGAAAAAAATTCAAGCTAATATGGAAATATAAAATAGTGTATTTCAAAACGTTAGTCGCCAACGTCCATACCACGTTGAACACACCGGTTCTCGTCCGATCACCGAAGTTAAGCAACGTCGGGCGCGGTCAGTACTTGGATGGGTGACCGCCTGGGAACACCGCGTGCCGTTGGCTTTTTGCTAAATATACTTTTTGTTTTGCAATATACTATAATTTTTTTATTATGCAATTTATATTCAAAATCTTATATTTTTTTATTTTAGAAATTAAACAAATATTGAAACTGTGTTAGTTTTGTCCAATTTAAAAATTAAATTTTATAAGAGTCATTTCATATTTTAATTTTCGTTTAATTATAAATCTATTTTTTTTTATTTTCTCGGCAATAATATTAGAAATTACATTAACCATTGCCAGATACTTAGTTTTGATCCCCTGCCAGACCAAACCTCTAAACACTAAACAATTGCAAGCGCCTACGAATCTAATATACTAAAGTGAAAAAATATTATTTGCTCCCAATATGATGTAAGTAGGCGCTCATAGGATTTGGGGAAGTCTGACAGGGAGTTAAAACCATGGTAAATGTCTGTCTTAAAATTGAGATTTATTACTTTACGAGTGTTAGGTACATAATAGTACATACCGGTGTTGGGTGTATGCGCAGAAAAACTACTTTATAAAATGACAAAGGTCTGGCCCTACTATTCTACTATTGGCTCTCTGTCTATAAGGATTAATATCAAATTAAAGAAAATATACTAATAACCACCCGATAAATTGAAACTAAATATATTAAAATGGTCACTGTGGCTCAACTTTCATAAATAAACATATACCATACCGCCTAGTAAGCGTGTGCTAAGTTCATTTTTAGCGATCTTTTCTTAAAACTACGAAATTCTTGGAAAACCCGAATATAATATGAAAAAAAAGCCTAGCCTATGTTCATCCCAAGACCCTCAAGTATCCCTCAAGGATCACGGTTTGACCGTGATTACAAAAATCTTACAATAATCTTTATCATACTACGTTACAGGAAGCTCGAAGCACCGAAGACTTGTACATAGACGACGACTTGTCCACAATGCAAGACAACTTCGGCGGCAAAGTGAAGCTTATACCTCTGCACGGCTCTCTACACGAAATACTGTGCGAAAAGGAGGACGACTGCTGCCTCATCAAGGTCAAGCAGGAAAACGGCTGTGACACCATATACTTCAGATGCGACAACTCTGACACTGAATCTAGAGACGCCGTCGACGGAACGGACCGACCTAAAGACACCGTCGTCTTTAAAAGAAGCATTTCTCTAATAGAAGAAAGAATCCAACGAATATTCCCCAAAGAAAAACGACCCAACCCTGTAACAGCTCTAAAGAGATTGAACGACAAGTTGAGAGCGCGCCCGAAATCAGAAATATTTATTAAGAGTATTAATAAAGACACTAGAGTGTTGAGTAATAGCAGCCCCTCCCTTATCATGAAGGACGATAAAGACGAAGTGGAGTTAAATATTGAAAATGTGATGTGCTACCAGGACTCCTCGTCTGACGAGTGCCTCAAGTGTCAGGCCGATGATGATTTTGAAATGTTGGAGCGGGAAATTGAACAGGACTTAGCAAACACCCTTACGCCTTTAACTTGTGGCTGCCTTGAGAAAATATCTGAAGAAAATCTTTCCACTCTCAATGAAGACGTCGACAAATACTGATTTTAAATATCTGGAACGATTTGAAGTACAATTCCTTTTTTAAAATTAGATCAGGTTATTATTTTTTTTATATTTAGATTTCTATTTTTGCAATTCTTAGCATTAAATGCTGATTCGTGGCTGGTCTTCCATTGAAAAGTACAAAATTTTAATATTTTTTTTTTGTTTCTTTCTTGTTGTATTAATTTTCTAAACGTCGCCATAATTCGACCGTCCACTCGCATTTAGGGAACCCAAAGATATTTATCGTTTTAATAGGTTTTCTTTAAGATGTCTCATTTTAATTTTGTTTTTTAAAAATGAATAATGATAGTGAAAGGCTATGTGATTTTAGTATTAAGTAGCACTTAACATTCCACTGTTGTGATTTTAGAATAGTTTTTTTTTTCATAATTTTATTTATCATTTCTTTTTTGTATTTTGTCACTGTTAATTTAATTTTATTGTTTCNAATCTATATATATATATATATATATATATATATATATATATATAATTTTCCTTACTTTTTACACTATTTTCTGAAAGTGAAGTTTTTAAAGTGTTTTGCTATTAAGAGAGTATTGAAGACGTTACGGAGGTGTTGATTTTAGACGTAATTGTTAAAATAAAATACGTTACTTATGAAACAGTTTTTTATTTGACCATTTTAATACAATTATTACATAGTATATAGTATTCCTTTATTTAAAGCTTATATAGCATGGCTTATTGAGGGAACTACTCGTATAAATATACAATTACTGGTCTTAGAAATTCCATATTTTTCTGTATTTATTACATATTTTTATTATAAAAAAGTAAATTTTAAATTGGACTACTCTATGGGTCTTACGTATAAATTCGTCTAGTAATATTGTCAATTCTTTCTATATTCACTTTTTCTTTTGTGAAAAAAAAGTAGAAAATCATATCCATAAAATACAAAATATAAATTATATACTTTTAAGTAAATTCGGTTTATTCTACGATTCTAGTTGTCATTACAAAAAAAGAAAATCTCACATATATTTTTAGATTTTAATACTTAATAAAATGATGTCAAAAAATAAAACTTTACACGAATGTACTAAAGTCACATGTTTTACATAGTAATTGAATCGTTCTGTAAATATAGCGACTATATTTAAAAAATGATGTTTTTTTTATTAGTACTTACGATTAAAAAAAGTAGAGTAACTAAGAAAAATATATATAGTCATAGTCAGAATATCGAATATACATATACATATATAATAATGTTTTACAAAAAAAATCTCAAGACATTACAAATCATTTCGATTTGCTTAAAAAATAAGAAGTCCTTTATGAATTCTTCTCAGGCACTTTAACGTATACAGCTTTAACTTCAGTGTAGTTTTTAATACCGTAAGCTCCATTTTCGCGGCCGATACCAGACTGCTTGAACCCACCGAAGGGCACTTGGTTGCTGAACACGTTATAGTCGTTCACCCATACTGTGCCTGCTTGTAGGCCCTGAAAGAAAACATATTATAAATAGGAATTTTATTAATATATACAGAAAAAAATCAGCTTCACGCTGTATCCCGCACACAGCAGGGTAGGCAGAGGGAACCTAGTGTTAAGACACTCCGTTCCCCACTTTCTGCCGAATTCTGGAGGCATTGCGTGTTGAGCGGCAGAACTCAACGCCGCGCTTAGCCTCGACACCAGAGCGAAGAAATGGAAATATAAATTTAAGTAATTTTATAAATATATACAGAGATGTCCCATTATGCTAATCCTAATTTCTTAACTAATTATAAAAACATAATAGCAACGCAATTTTTTTTAAACTTTTTTTATTTCAAACTCACCGTAGCACTGCTAAATATTCAATTATAATTTTTTTATAGAAAATCTACATATAAATTATAAGATTAATACTCACTTGTATAAGGTAATTGGCCTTATCAAGGTCCTTGGTGAAGACGGCGGCGGCGAGACCGTACTCTGTGTTGTTGGCACGCTCGAGAACTTCGTCTAGCTTCGAGAACTTGATAATTTGCTGGACTGGACCGAAGATCTGTTAAAAAAATATGATAACTTTATATACTTAATATAATATTGAAAACGTATAAAATATTAAACATAGCTGGATTTAAACCTAACAACGTATAACGAATAAGAATTTGGTCGTAGCTCAATGAGAACATTTGCTTAGTGGTTAGAGCGTTTGGAGGGTTTTCCAGAGGTCCGGGTTCAAAGTTAACAAAAAACCATTTTAGAATTCGGAGGAAAATGGGGATCGGAGTGTCTTAACACTAAGTTCCTTTGCGTACACTGCTGTGTGCGGAATACAGCGTGAAGTTGATTTGTGAGTCTTTTTTATATTAGCTTTAACCTGCGGCTCCGTCCATATGGCCAAATGGAAATAACTTAGAAATATATAATATGATACATTTAAGTATCCGAAGCAACAGGCGGCATGTACGGTGGATTACATCGCAACGAATAACGTGATATAACATAATCTATAGTATTCCTGGATAAATCTACTATCCAACACCAAAAAAATTTTTAATTCAAACTATGTAATTCTTGAGATAAGCAACTGGCCTGGCCTGCCACAACTAGCCTCAACATTCTGGTGTTTTAAAATAATTTATAATTGTTATTGTATATAATAATAATAATGGTTATTGTATGATAAAAAGTGTCGTAATAATATATTGTTTTTACAATATTTCTAATATTAATTTTGAAAGAGTTTATGAAAATTACTAATAACTAATAATTTAAAACTCGTTGTTAGACACCAATAAATGTTTATTAAGTCTATTTACTAATAATTGATTGATTATGTGATCATTATATTTCACATAACTCATGCATTCAAAAGTATAACGAATTAAACGAGGCGATGAGTTCCGTCACCGTATTTCGTGTGTGAGGGGAAAGCGGAGCGTTTTGACACTATGATCTATTTATCTCTATAGTGCCTGGCCCGGGAACCTAGTGTTAAGACACTACGTTCCCAGTGTTTTAACACTTTCATTTGGAGTGGCGGGACTCAAAGCACAAATTATTATTAATAACATTTTATTTATATTTTTTTTTGTGTTTCTTGATCATCTGTCTATAAATGTGATTGGTTATGGGTTCTATTTTCTCTTAGGAAGATAACCACAATATATTTATAAAATATATATTTTCATTTATTCGCTTTGGCAAAAACAAAACGCGGCGTTAGGTACCGCCACTCATCACTCAACGGCTTGTCTCTTTTAAAAAATTCAATAACGTGGCCAAAATCAATATAATAATATTTTTGGTTTATAATTTGCAATTCGATTAAGAATGTAAGTCGTTTAAGAATATCATGCGTGTTTCAAGGGCACATCTTATATTTAGATCGTACGTTATTACAGTTGCTAGACATGTTATCAGCTACGTACTTGAATATAAACGATCGATCTCAACTCTGAGATCGATCTTGAGATGCCGTTTTCATTCGCCAATTATATGTATATCTATGAATGTAAACGGCGATCGATCTCTGTCTTAAAAGCGATTTATAAAAAGCCTTAGTATGAACGAAATAAAAATTGAGTATTATATTATTGAGGCGTTGTGTTTAAAACATCTATATTTTTACAATAAATTTGTTAGATCTGTATGAACGTTATGTAATTGTGCTTGCATTATTTGACTCCATTTCAAATAGTCAAAAATATTATTACTGTAATGAAATTAAACATAAAATGTGCCTCTTGTATAATTTCCGAGTAAAAATGATGATAAGATGCTAAGCAATTGAGGCAAGTCGTGGCGCAGGGGCACGAGCGTGTTACTATAAAGAGTTCTGGGTGTGATTCCCACTCAAATCAAATCAGCTTCACGCTGTATCCCGCCCACTGCAGGGTAGGCAGAGGGAACCTAGTGTTAACACTCCGTTCACCACTTTCTGCCGAATTCTGGAGGCATTGCGTGTTGAGTGGCAGAACTCAACGCCGCGCTTGTCCTCGACACCAGAGCGAAGAAATTGAAATATACATTTAAGTAAATATTTCACTTCCTCGTGTGGGGATCGAACCCACAACCAGTCGGTTTTACAGTCACACTTTGTGCCACTGCGCCACGACTGGCCTCTTGATTCCCACTCGAAAAGATGAAATATTTAATATTTTCATTTCTTCGCTCTGATGTGGAAGTAACGCGCGGCGTTACGTTCCGCCATTGATTCAATATATATAATTTGGGAATTCGGCAGAAAGTGGGGAACGGCGTTTATTTGTTCATGCTAATCTCTGAGACGGCTCAACCGATATAAATGCAGTTTGCGCTATTGTATTTTGTTTATAAATAACGTTTTATAAATAAAAAGTAATATCAATATAATATGTCGAGATCCCACTGCTTAAATCTGCAGGGATCTGTTTTCTTAACGAAACTTATATTTAGGAAGGATACGTCATAGTACAATAGATTACACTAGGGTTGACTAGAAGAATCCTGCCGCAATCACCTTTAATTACTCTTTTTTCGTAATGCGTTTTTTGGAGAAAATTGCACTCATGTTTTTTTTATGTGAATCGCACATCATTTGAAAGAAAATTGCACAAGAAATTGGAAAAACAATGGTTGCCAGCTCTCAGTCTGCCGCAAGCCCAGGGTTGCCTGGTTTAAACAGGTCACTTAATGTTAATAATTTGCACTCATGTGTTTTTAATGAATTATATTATATATCAAATTAAAGCTTATTTTTTTCTTAACACTATAACACATGGTTGCCTGGAAAATAACTGCCGCACGCAAAGGTTGCCATCATTTGGAATATTTTATTCCGATTCCGTTTGCCTGAGAATAGGCGATGAAATGCGCGGTTTGCCTTATGTTTTAAAGTAAAATATTATATAATAGAAGTCAATCTTAAAATAATGTTTATTCCAACTGCTCACCTGTTAAATGTTGATTTTAACCATACTAAGTACACACAGAAAACTATAGCAGTCTTGGTACATGTTTCTGATAATCTCAATGTAGGCCACAGGGATCATTTTGGATCGCAATGCCCACCAATTACAGTGACGAGGCAAACAGTTAAAAAACGCCCTTTTGCAGATATAAAAAGGCTACATACTCTCAAAAATGTCGTAAAGGATTATTGGAGCAATAAGTCCGAGGTTAGGCGGTGCGTCGTCGGAAAACTGCACGGGCGCTCGGTGGTGAACTCTCGCTGCGGGCTCGGGTTCTTTTATCACAAATCACCTGCTGTCATGTGACATGTGTCCTGTCATGGGTCATGTACATCTGCATCGTCCGTCTGGATACTAGTGTGTGTGAGCGTGTCCGTACTTGGCACGGCAGCTCCTGCCCACTTACCGTAGGTGCAGTTTCATCTGTGTCTCCATTCATTATAGCGACGAATGGCGGTTTTTTATATTTTTTATTACTCATTTATGGGAGGAAAAAGCCAAGGGGAGAGAAATAGGGCAGGTACGGGGGACAAGGGGAGGTGGAGATAGAATAGGTAGGGAAAAAGGACGAGGAGGAAAGGAAGGGCACTGTTTTTATGAACTAATTACCTCAATTTTTGCAATATCCATATCGTCGTTGACATCCGCGAACACCGTGGGCTGCACGTAGTACCCCTGGCGGGGCACAGCGCCGCCGCCGGCCACCAGCCGCGCGCCCTGTCGCTTGCCGCTCTCTATTAGCCCTAGAATCTTCTTGTGTTGCTCGCCGTCGATCTGGGTGTTGGAAATTGATTTATGTATTTACGTTTTCTAATAAAGGTTATGGATTCTATTTAAAAATTCCTACATTGTGTTATTACTCAAAGGGTTACTTCTATAATGAAATGTAGTACTTATTTAGAAAACGTATAAAAATTTGTGCGTAGCGGGACTCGAACCCGCGCCTCCTGGAAACCGACCAGACGCTCTGACCACTAAATCATACGTACAGCTACGTCAAAATTGTTATACGCTTGTTACAACTTATTTATATTTTTAGCATCTCTGTAGGGAGATTCTTACAAATTTCCGCTACCCAAAGATAATTACTATGAATTATCGTCTGGCAAGGGAGAATGCTATTTATTAAATATTTTTATAAATAGCATTCTCTCTTTACACACTTAAAAATGTTTAAAAATATGAAATTTAGTACTTTTTCAAAAATATGAATGTTAAAAAAAATAATAGAGAGGCCAGTCGTGGCGCAGTGGCACGAAGTGTGACTGTAAAACCGACCGGTTGTGGGTTCGATCCCCACTCGAGGAGATGAAATATTTACTTAAATTTATATTTCCATTTCTTCGCTCTGGTGTCGAGGTTAAGCGTGGCGTTGAGTTCTGCCACTCAACACGCAATGCCTCCAGAATTTGGGAGAAAGTGGGGAACGGAGTGTCTTAACACTAGGTTCTCTCTGCCTATCCTGCTGCGTGCGGGATACAGCGTGAAGGTGATTTGATTTTTAAAAAAAATAATTTAGTTTTTTCATGTTAACATTTTCATATCTTGCAAGTTAAGTATGACGCACACACCAGTAGGCATAAATCGCTACATTAATAGTCAGCGAATAAATATGTAAAATGCAAATTCTCGAACATTTTATTGCGTAAATATGGTGTTGTGTTATTTCCGGAAAAAAATGTATTTCTAAATTTACTTATAGAAATATATGGCCGTTTATATAGCAAGAAACCCGTATTTCAACGCTATAAGGGGAATGAAAATTAATAGGGTACTTTCGGTCAATCTAGGGTTATGAATTTTTGCAACTAGCATCTACAGGTAGTTCTGGCACCAACACAAAAGCCCGGCGTTGAGTTCCGCCACATAACACGCAATGCCTCGAAAAAATTGATTGGAAAGTGTATATATATATATATATATATATATATATATATCAATAATTGCGAAAAAACTGCTTACGTAATACTTGAACGGCCCCTTGTTGAATATATATATATATATATATATATATATATATATACATATGGTTAGTACCTGCGGGCCCTGTTCCGTGTCAGGTGAGAAGGGGTCACCTACGACCCGCCGGGCGGCGCGCGCTGCCGACATCTCCACGAACTTATCGTAGATTGAATCTTCTACAAATGTTCGTGAACCTGTTCAGGAGGAGTCAGGTTAAAGATTGTGATCGTTTTGAATGTAAGCATACTTAGAAATAATCATAATACCCAATGCCACTGGAACCCTTTCTTGGTACAATATTCCGCTTGTAACTTCTTTTTATTAGAAGAACAAGAGAGAGAGAAATTTATAATACTTAATGCTAGGTAATTTCATCTCTTCTAAGTTGCCTTATAGACAGCAACTTTATCAATAATAAAATAATTCAGTGTAGAACCAAAGCTAAAAAACCCCACTCACAACTTACAAACTTGCTTTATTACTAATATAGTACCGTAATTACTATAATTCAACAAGGGGCCGTTCAAGTATTACGTAAGCAGTTTTTTCGCAATTATTGACCCCCCTCATACAAATATTTCATTGAAAACGTCAAAAATAAGCAAATCCAAGACCCCCCCGCCCCCCTACAGTGCTTACGTAATACTTGAACGGCCCCCAACTTGGTTCAACAACTAGCACAGTGCACACCCATCCTAAGAACGAACGAACATTTTTTACATCACTGATCCATAACTTAATCGTAAACTTTCTAGTATTTACCAAAAATAGAAACTGCCCCATGTCCGTTGTTAAAGAAACGTGCTTAACTTGCATACGATTTGGTACGGCAGGGCGGAATTCAACTTGCACACCCCTCCTAAACCCAACCACTTTCACTGTCACTTAAACATAACCTAATATTCTAGAACTTAAAACAGTAAAAACTTGTCCCATAAAAAAGTGCCTGATATGTTCTTTCAACAGCGTATGTCAGATCGGCATTGATCAATTAACTTGCACACCCATCCTAAGCCCAAGCACTCCCACTATCACTTAACTATAACCTTCTGGAACTTACCAGCAGTGCATATTTGCCCCATATTGAAGAACAGCGCCTGGTGCGCTTGCTCCACGGCGTGGGGCAGGTCGACGTCGCCCAGCACTATGTTGGGGGACTTGCCGCCCAGCTCCAGCGTCACTCGCTTCACGTTACCGGCAGAACCTTGTTGGATTAACTTTCCTACTTCCGTTGATCCTGATATTTAGACGTTTAGAATAATAAATCGTCTGTATTAATATAACAAAACTGAAGAGTTTCTTGGTTGAACGAATCTCAGAAACTACTGGTTCGAATTGAAGAAGTCTTATCTTGAACCAAATGAAAATAATTTAAATATTACATTTATAACCAAATAAAAATATTATATAAATAATTATTTATATAACATAATATATTGAAAATCTGCCAACATATCTACACAACCATCCATACCTGTAAAAGCAATTTTGTTGACATGAGGATGTTCGACGAGAGCAGCGCCCGCGTCGCCGTACCCCGGCACCATGTTCACCACGCCCGGGGGGAAGCCCGCTTCCTGTATTCATTATATTAAATGTATATAATTTTTTATCTTCACGCCGCATCCTGCATGCATCAGGGTATGCAGAGGGAAATTTGAGAATGTTAAGACACTCTGTTCCCAACGCACCCAAAAATTTCAACGCCGCGAACAAAGTGAGAAATTTAAATAATTCTCTCGTCGCATTTACAACCACATGTTGTATCACTACGCCACGACGGCATCAGTAAATGTATATTATATAGTTTTGAGTAAAAAAATAACTACAAAGTCAATATCAATTTATGAATTCAATGATAAAATAATTAAAATGAGAACTACTAAGATTGTTTATATATATTTCTTTAATTTCAATATTGGTAAACTAACGTTAGATAGCCGACGACAACCTGTTGCACGGCGTAGGGTTCCAACACGAAAGTAAATGTCTATAAAATAGGCAAAAGGCACAGATCGGAGTGTATTAACACTAGTTTCTCTTTCTAATCCACTAAATGCGAAAGATAGGTACGTGACATCAAGTAAATTTACATATAATTAAATAAATAATCGACTATTTGTATACGTTCCACGTCTTCGTGATCATGGTAACATCAATTGCATACAAATACAAACCCCGATACTAAGAACTTGAGACGCTAACGAACAAAATAAACTAGTCAGTACTAATATATCCAGTAGAATATAATATAATAAAAAAGAGGCCAATTGTGGCGCAGGGGCACAAACTAAAATCTGTAAAATCGACTGGTCATGGGTTCGATCCGCACTCGAGGAAATTAAATATTTATTTACATTTATATTTTCATTTCTTCGCTCTTTTGCATTGAGTTTCGCCACTCAACATGCAATGCCTCCAGAACTCGGTGAAAAGTGGGGAACGGAGTGTCTTAACACTAGGTTTCCTCTACCTACACTGCTGTGAGAGAGATACAGCACGAAGCTTTTCATTTTCAATATATCCCAAGAATATAAAAAAAAATCCTTAAATGCTAAAAAAAATATAGCAATAATTACTAATTACTATTGTGCCGCCCGTATCAAATTGCAGAAACAGGGTAGCAAGTGGGAGCGTCAAAAGAATCACATTTAACCAAATGTATAGCAGCAATTAACTTTAATATGCCATATGTTTATACATTTTTCGCATATATTTATTATAATATTTCAACTACATTCCAATATAAACATTATAAAATAAATCAGCTTCACGCTTTATCAGCTTCGGACACTGCAGGGTAGGCAGAGGGAACCTAGTGTTAAGACACTCCATTCTCCACTTTCTGCCGAATTCTGGAGGCATTGCGTGTTGAGTGGCAGAACTCAACGTCGGTCCTCGACACCAGAGCGAAGAAATGAAAATATAAATTTAAGTAAATATTTCATCTCATCGAGCGGGGATCGAACCCACAACCAGTCGGTTTTACAGTCACACTTTGTGCCCCTGCACCACGACTGGCCTCTATAAACATTATCCTAGGTTATTTTGTAAATTGTACCTTTGCACATCTTGAACGTGTCCCGTAAATAAAGCGCTAGCGCTTTCTACTGCTACCTATATTTTAATATTATCTTAGTATAAGGGCCAGTTCGACCGGTTACCAATAAAGATTCCAACAGTTCTCTGATATAGAATGCTGTATGTTAGATAGAGGCTTTTGATAACTTTTTTCCTTTATTTTTTTTTAAATATCAGCCACTTATTTTTTTATTAATTAGTTTCGTTACTACAACGTATATTTTCATCAAAATTGTCATTTGAAAGCAACTTTGAAAATTTAATAAATTAATTAGTTTTTGTTAAAAATTATTCAAATAAATATAATAAATAAATTTCAATTTGAAAATATAAAAAAAACGTTTTTCATAATTTCTTGTATAAATTATATTATAAAAGAATGAGAACGATTGTATTTGTAGAACGACACGCAAGTGTGATCAGCTTGACTGAATGTTTTGCGTCTGTTGATATTTTGTGTTAAACGCTATTTAATTACGAATTTCTTAGTTTTTTTTATTTAATGCCGTTGTTTTAATCAAGTGATCCAAATAATAATGTCTTGGCATAATTACTTTCGAAATGTTTATCGTAATTAATAAAAAAAAAAACTAATTATTTTAGTCACTGTTTTTGGTGTGAAATATCAAAAAGACACTTTCGCCTGCTAATTACACAAAACACGCAAATAATTGTAGAAAACAAAAAATATTATCGTTCCCGCAATTATTATTCTTTATCTTTTTGATACCCGACACGCCGGTTTTAAATGCCGGGGGTGGTAATGATTCGGTCGAGTCTGCCCATGCGTGTAGCCATTGCTGACGACGTGACTCTACCATACGTACTTTAGTCGCCTCTTACGACACCACCAGTACCAGGATGATCCTATTCTAGGCCGGGATCACACGGCACAAAATCTGTATTTATATTTATCATCTACATACGCGGTCAATGACCCGAGTGTTGTGCACTCTTGCAAACCATATAATTATAATATTGTAACACATTGTGCTGTACATTATCATTAGAATGCATAATGTAAGTATATTATATATACATACATACATATATATATATACATATATATATATATATATATATATATATATATATATATATATATATATATATATATATATACATACATATTTACAATTCCGTTTAAAGTAGACAACAAGAGGAAAATAAATAAGTTTATTTACATCATTTATAATCTAGCTCATTTCTCGAGTGGAAATGTTGATTTGTTCAAGTTTGTATTTTACGTGTCGTTTTAGGGTACAAAGGGTCTATTTGTCCGTCTGTCATCAGGCTGTATCTCATGAACCGTGATAGATAATAGTTAATACTATTGAAATATTCACAGATAATGCATTTCCGGTGGTGGCGCAGAGGTACAAAGTGTGACTGAAACGCGACTGGTTGTGGGTTCGATCTCCACTCGAGGAAATGATATATTTATTTAAAGCCCGGCTTTGAGTTCCGCCACTCAGCACTCAATGCCTCCAGAATTCGGCGGAAAGTGGAGGACGGAGTGTCTTAACACTATATTACCTCTGATTACCCTGTTGTTTGCGGGATACAGCGTGAAGGTGTTTTTTATGTATTTCTAAGGTCACCCCAGTGTCGACCAAACAAAAGTTAACTTACCTTAATAAGCTGTGCCAAATACAAAGCAGTGAGAGGGGTCTGCTCTGCAGGCTTCATGACCACCGTACAACCGGCGGCCAGCGCCGGCCCGAGCTTCCACGAAGCCATCAACAATGGGAAGTTCCATGGGATTATTTGACCGCAAACACCTAAGATATAATTATATATTTCAAATATAATGTGTTTTGATTACGTGTCTATGCTACATTCTGCAGTACTGCGTAAGTTTTACTGGAAGATATTCATTACAAATTATAAAAACATTAAAGGTGAATTTATAAGAAATTGACAAATATATATATATATATATATATATATATATATATATATATATATATATATATATATATATATATATATATTTATAAATATAATAAGTAAATAATAGTAATGTTGGAAATTGTAACACAGCTAACCTTGTTCAATGTTTAAATTTAAAATATTCGAATTTCCTCGACCTAGTAACATACAAACCGGACAAGTGCGAGTCGGGCTCGCCCACCGAGTATTCCGTTCAAAAAATGGTGGTCTCGAGTTTTTTTCTCAAAATCAAGCTTAGCTTAACCGGAGCCCTTTCAACTTGATACCTCACTTGAACTAGCGGTTTTAATACCAAATTTTGCCCCCTTTTAAGGATATTATTTTTTAGGATTTAACCACGAATGTACAGCTCTTCTGAACTAGTACTACCTGTAGATGCTATGCTATACTTCAACTCGATATCTCCAAGCATTCCTGAGATAAAAGCTCTTAACAGAGAGATAGACGGACAACAAAGTGAGGTATTTCTACGAAGATAATTCAAATAAGTATTTACTAAACAATCTAATTAACTAATTACCACAAAGATAACGAAAACCAAATATATGCTTAGATTATGTTTACAATTTATATTGTGATATTTTTGGTTCGTTGTTTTTATAATTTTCTCCATCATAATTAATGCATTTCGTCTTTGCTTAATAAAATAAGCATGTATAGGCGAGTTTTTTCAAAACGTTTCGTAAAAGAGTGGCATTCCTATTCCTAGATACAAAGCCGTTGTTGAGGTTACTAATTAAATAATTTAATGTTAATAACGACCAAAAAAAATTAAAATTAAATCAGCTTCACGCTGCATCCTGCACACAGCAGGGTAGGCAGAGGGAACCCAGTGTTAAGAAGAAAAAAAACCTAAATCAACTCACCAACAGGCTCATGGCGGGTGTAAGCGAAGTATTTGCCATCAGAGGGTATCACCTTGCCATGGTTCTTGTCCGCCCAACCCGCATAATATCTTAGATTTTTAATACTATTCTGAACGTCCACGTGGTAAGAAGCAAGGAAGGGCTTGCCGTTGTCCAGAGTCTCCAGACTCTAAAAAAATGTACTCATTAAAAAAAATGTAAGACGAGTAAAAAACGAAAAAAAATTGTCCAATAGTAATAAAAGGAGCATCTACGAATATTTTATAAACATTTTTTTCTTGTTGTATGTATTTTAATATACATCCATCATATATCAAGGCCGTATGGAAAAGAGCTACTACTTTATGACACATTATGCTGAGAATAATGAAAGAATAATAAAAATCAATAATAATAATGGAGGTCGTCGTGGCCCAGTGGCACAAGGGTGTGACTGAAACGCGACGGTAGTGGGCTCGATCTCCACTCGAGAAAACGAATTATTATTTCTTAATATTTTCATTTCTTCGCTCTGGCATGAAGGCAAAAGTCCGGCGTTGTGTTCCGCCACTTAATACGCAATGCCTCGAAAAATTCGTCGGAGAGTGGGGAACGGAAAGTCTTATCCCTATGTTTCCTCTGCCTACCCTGCTGTGTGCGGGATCAGCGTGAAGCTGATTTGATTTAATTTTGAAGAATAAGAAATTTATTATATTAAAAAAATACCATATGCTACAATTTTAGGATTTTGGATTAGATAAATATAAATTAATGGAACTAATTGTTTCAAAAAAAAATAGTGTTTAAGAGTACTTATTTAAAAAATCTACAATTTCTTTATACCGTGTAATTACAATTTGCAAACTAGTAAATAGAAATAATAATGAAATAAAGAAAATTTCTCATATAACTCACACTAAAAATGACGCCGTCGTGGCGCAGGGACACACAAGGGAAACGCGACGGTTGTGGGTTCGATCCCCACTCGGGGGAATGAATTATTTATTAATATTTTCATTTATTCGCTCTAGCACCAATACAAAAGCTCGGCGTTGAGTTTCGCCACTCAACACGCAATGCCTCGAAAAGTTCGGCGGAAAGTGGGGAACGGAGTGTTCCCTCTTAATTAACCCTAGGTTCGTGATACGGCGTGAAACTGACAAACTAAAGATAAATCAACGATATTTAATCATATAAATACACAAATTAAATTAATAATCTATTATCTATATTATAGAAAAAGAAGGTCATCTAAAAATCAACATTGACTGCTATCATTTTATCAAACAATAATAAATATTCGTAAGCGTCATATAACGATGACAAAATACATAATATGTATGTCTATTTCTCAGGTCTATTTCTCACAATGAATAAATCAGTATCACGCTGTATCCCGCTCACAGAAGTTTAGGCAGAGGGAACCTAGTCTAGAAACACTCCATTCGCCATTTTCCGCCGTATTCTGGAGGCATAGCGCGCGTCCTCGACCCCAGAGCGAAGAAACGAAAATATTAAATATTTCATTTCCTCAAGTGGGAATCGAACCCACAACCCGTTGCGTTTATAGTCACACTTTGTGCCCCTGCGCCACGACTGGCCTCAATGACTATACATTTTTTTATATATAGCATATAATTAAAATATATGCATGTTGTTGTATAATTATAGTTACTAAGTTTATTATATACATATTTTATGTAGATACTTGAGTCACTCGCAGCGATCAATATCAAATTTAGTTTTTAATTCTTTTCTATACGCTGTATCCTGCTAGCAATCTAGAGATATAACATATCGAAAAAGTGGTTCAACGCTGTACTTTGTCAAACCTGACTAAGGATATACAAAATCATCAATCAAAAATCATCATATATTTCATAACTTAAATGACTGCTAGGAAATTTGGTGAGCTTTTTTTTACTGTTTTTGAAATATTTACCGCCACATATGCCCTATCTCTTTCAAGTAAGTCTGCTAATTTATTAAGAAGATAGCCACGATGAGAGGCGTCCATTTGTCTCCACGTCGATCCAAGTCTGAAAGCAACAGAAAAATTTAGTAACATTTAAAAAACATTTCTTAACATCAATACAAAAAATGGAAAAATCTTGATTTTTTTTTCGATTTCTTCTCTTTAATATATGTGTGACGCATTTGCTAATTTTAATTATAGAGTTTCGAGTTAAGTGTTTACGGGTTAGAATAATTAATTAATATTTTCATGTCTTCGCTCTGATGTCGAGACAAGCCGCGGCGTTGAGTGACGCCACTCTTCACGCAATGTCTCCAGAACTCAGCGGAAAATGGGGATCGGAGTGTCTTAACACTAAGTTCCCTCTGCCTACCCTGCTGTATGCAGGATACAGCGTGAAGCTGGGTTAGAATAAGTTTTTTTTATTTGTGATATTACTATACCGCGTCCTGCTAGGATAAGTAGAGGGAACCTGGGTCACTCCGTTTCCATTAAGACACTTCCGTTCCCCACGTTTCGCTGAATAAAGGAATGTGTTCTAATCAGAGATCAGATTCTAATCACACTTCAGAGGCGATTTTTAATATTACCAGGAAAATGTTTGCATTTCTATTTAACAAGACATCTATTATAGCACTATAGCATTGAATATCTACGCAATTTTTTTTCTGATAAAAAACTTTCTTAATGCTTAATAGAAAAGAACAATCAAGTATCTCAATATTTTGTCCGAGAAATATAAAAAAATGTTTGTTACTAATAAGCGGTCGTTAATTGGGATTAAATTAATTTTTGAGGAGGAGCACTAAGTGTGACTGTGAACGCGACAGGTTGTGGGTTCGATTCCCACTCTAGGAAAAGAAATGCTTACGTAATATTTCTATTTGCTTCGCTCTGGTGTCGAGACTAAGCGCAGCGTTGAGTTCCGCCATTCAATACGCAATGCCTCCTGAATTCGGCATGAAATGGGGAACGGAATGTCTAGCAAGACACTCCGTTCCCCATTTCGTCCTTGCTTTGTGCGGGATACAGCATGACGCTAAAAAAAATATTTTTGTTAGTCATTATTCTTAGTTAGGTACGCGCCTTAATTAAAATAATGATAACATAGTCTATAAAAATGCTTAATCAATACAACAAGCTACAATGGAAGATAAAATAATTGATACGCTTATTTCGGTTATTTTTTCAATTTCATTTTCATAATTGATACGAATGAAAAGATAATAAATAAGGCGACTATGTAAACATTTTTTAACATTTTTAAAGTGTTATTCTACACTTAGGAAAAAAAATAGTTGTTAAGAAAACGTATAAAAATTTGAACCCGCGCCTCTTTGACGGTTTCCAAAGTTGAAATCCCGCTACGTTTAAATTTTTATATGTTTTTTTAATAAGTATGTAAACATTGTTTGTACTTGTAGAGTGATTATTTAAATAAATATACGGTTCGTTACTGGGAAAAGAACATTAAATTATTTTTGTTGTTTTACGATTTTAGAAGTCTCTAGGTCTTACGCTAGTTTGTTTCTGCCGGCTCTACTCCGCCAAAAAGTGAAGCTAAAAAGTCTTTTTTTAGCCTTTGTTTAACATAATATTATATGATTTGCATTACGGTGGAAAAGTTAAGCTTATTAAACTTTTACGCATGGTTCATTCAGTAATACAAAAATCTAAAGTAAAAAAATAAAACCTAAATCAAATCTGCACATCCATCTACAGCTAACTCTAAGTTGGCCACAACTGGTCGACCGCACTTACAGCTCGCTCAGTAAACAGAACTATTAAATCTACAATAACAGTAAAGTAAGTGTCTACGGCAGTGATTCTCAACCTTTTTTTTGTTGCGTCACATATTTAACGATTTTAAAATTTGGCGGCACACAAAGAAAAAGATAAAAATTATTTACTTACTACAACATACTGCATAAATAGTTTATGACAAAAATTTTAAATATACGAATTTATTTTTTTTAAATATATATTCATGTTAAAAATATTTTTCTTTTTAAATGATATAATTTAATAATATTAACATTATTATATATTTGCAAAATTTGGCGGCACACTTTTGAAATTTGGCACAGTGGTTGAGAATCACTGATCTACGGTAAAAGAGCAGTATGCGTTCGAGCATGTCACAATAGACAATTTTTTTTCTATGACCATAAATACCTGGTAGGGTATTTATTATCTAGATACACAATGCCTTGTATTTTACTATGTATTTTGCCTTAAAATAAAAACAAGATTTATTGTTTAGTTTCACTTTGTCAATTTCCTATAATCTGCTTATAAAGATTTATTGCATCTTTTCATGTTGTTTAAGATAACTTCATTTCCTTATTGTTTTTATTTGGAGGGAATTGTAATAAAAACAATAAGGGATTTCCTTATTGTTTTTATATCTAGTCCTAAAACACTCCGTTCTCCACTTTCTGCCGAATTTAAGAAGCATTACGTGTTGAGTGGTAGAACTCACCGCCGCACTTAGCCTTGTTACTAGAGAGTGGAAATGAAAATATACAATATTTCATTCACCGAGTAGGAACCGAACCCGCGCCGTCGACACCAAACATGTACGTCATGTTTACATAATCTTGTGTCAATGGGCCACGACGGCCCCCGACGTTTTTCCTTATTATGTAGTTAATCTCTACATATAATAAAAGGATAGAAAAGTGGATTCTGTACATGAAAGATATAAAAAGAATAAAAATTAGATGGATTAATATATTGATTATAGAATCTAAAAAACCACTTAGCAGAATTCTTGTCCGTCTGTCTGTCTGTTTATTTGTTCGTCAATCACGCAAAAACTATCAGATAGAAATTAGAACCGATTAAAATAAAACTAAAACTAAATATTTAAGGGAAGTTAGCCAAATTACAAAAGTGCACTTAAATCGGTTAAGCCGTTTCCAAGATTATCGTGAACAAACGTACAGACAAACAAACAAACTGACCAAGTTCTATTACATTCTTAAATGTCCGTAATAACAACTTTTCTAATACATATTCCATGTACAGACACCGATGACTTAGGATTTTATTGTAAGTATCGATAAGTTGTATTTTCAATTGAAGATTCTTATGGGAGTTACGAAAATGCGACCTAAGGTTTTAACAATTTTCACATTTGAAATCTTATGTGCGTTGCAAACATACATTATATGTATATTAAAACACGAACATAATTCAGTGTATTAAGTAAATAATTCTGTGGTTTAAGCGGGCGAAGCCGCGAGCGGGTCGCTAGTTATTTAATATTTTATTTATAGCAACCTTAATATTGATAAAAAAAATATATTAAAAACCTACTCTAAAATACATGGCGATTTATTTTACATTTATTCTTTCTTAAAATGAGTAGAGTAAAGTCGTAAAATGAACATATACGTCGACCGGCGACTGTAAGCATGACAAGTTCATTCTCACACGAGAAAAAATAAATATTTAATATTGTCATGAAGTGTCTTAATGGGAACAAAGTGTTAAGACAATCCGTTTACCATTAAGACACATCCGTACCCCACTTTCTGACAAACTAACTACTAACTTGACTAACTTGAGGCCAGTCGTGGCGCAGCGGCACGAAGTGTGACTGTTAAACCGACTGGTTGTGGGTTCGATCCCCACTCGAGGAGATGAAATATTTACTTAAATTTATATTTCCATTTCTTCGCTCTGGTGTCGAGGTTAAGCGCGGCGTTGAGTTCTGCCACTCAACACGCAATAATAGAGAGAGAGCCTCCAGAATTCGGCGAGAAGTGGGGAACGGTGTGTGTTAACATTAGGTTCCCTCTGCCTACCCTACTGTGTGCGGGATACAGCGTGAAGTTGATTTTTTTTCGTAATAAATTTACTCAGCACTATATTTCCTACTGTATTATATATAATTAAAATATTTACTAACTTGAGGCCAGTCGTGGCGCAGCGGCACGAAGTGTGACTGTAAAACCGACTGGTTGTGGATTCGATGCCCACTCGAGGAGATGAAATATTTACTTAAATTTATATTTCCACTTCTTCGCTCTGGTGTCGAGGTTAAGCGCGGCGTTGAGTTCTTCCACTCAATACGCAATGCCTCCAGAATTCGGCAGAAAGTGGGGAACGGAGTGTCCTAACACTAGGTTCCCTCTGCCTACCCTGCTCTGTGCGGGATACAGCGTGAAGCTGATTTAATTTGATTTAATTTCAATTTACTAACTTGAATGCATCTTTAGCAGCTTGCACGGCTTGATCGACGTCCGCCTTGCCCGATTGTTGAATGTCTGCGATCACTTTACCCGTAGCTGGATTTTCTGTAGGGAACGTTTGTCCGTCGATAGATTTCATCCACTCATTGTTGATGAAGATCTAAGAATAATTTAAAAATAAAATGTTTATTTCCTTAGTTTTAATATCGATATTTTACTATGAATGCCTACATTATTAAAATTAAATAAATAATATTATACATAAAGAACTACCTATATAATTTGATAAACGAATAATTAAGCCGAGCAGGATTTAAACAATTACATTTAGTGGTAGTTTTTGGATATTTGGCACAATTAGTGGAACAAAAGAAAAAGGTCGTTTTCTTTCTATAATTTTGGGTACCTGGACAAGTTGTGGTTTTAATATATTGATACCCTCTATAGAAATTTACTTAAGCGTAAGCTTCTCATTTTCAATCGTAATAACAGGTTTTACGACTTGTTAAGAATTTACTGAAACTTAGTTACTTGTTTTTTTTAACATGCTTTCTCCTACTGTGTAACATTATCTCTTTTTTACCGCACAATCTCCTTTCTGTCTTTTTCATATAAAGTGAAATTGGCGAAGTGATATGTGCTCAACTGGCACGCTCAGAACGCTATAATCAAAGAACCAGACTTATTGTTAGAGATAACATTTTTGTTGGATCCTGTACATAGTGACTGTGGCTCATTCCACTGACAATTTTTTCATTGTGTACGTCATCGTGATACAAAATGAACGATTTGCCAACAACATCAGTGGCTAGTGCTGTAGCCATGATTGAAGAGGAACATACCTACCACTCAGTAAGTCGATCTTTGGGTGTAACGACTTTGATGATTCATCGCATTGTTCAACCCTACAGAGAGACGGAAACCTACAGAGGCGAGGACAAGACAGAAATCGGAACACAAAGGCCGTTGATGATCATTTTATCATCTTGCACACATTTAAAAAATCATCGACTAACTGTTAGAGAACGAAGAACTGTGGGGCGTTAGGTCAATATCAGTGAACGGACAGTTAGAAGATGTCTGGATTATGTTATATTAAAATCTTATTTGTCAGCAAAGGCATCTAAACTAGAGGAAGCTCATCATGTCAAGATTCCTGTTCGCTCGTAGGCATCAAGCGACCTGCGTTTTATTCACGATGGGGGCCGTTTTTCCGTGAATTTCATGGATGGGGGAGGGGGGGGAGGGGGATGGGGGAAGATGTGGAGCTATCAAGAAAAACTGTACTAGTCAGACAAACTTTACAGTAACATTTTTTGGGACGCATTTGTTTGGGAGCCCATACAGAGTTAGTGCTTATCGAAAATGGATCTCATACTACACAACGATATGTAACTGAAGTCTTAGAATAACATGTAATGCCTTTTGGCCCGTTCATAGGTAAAAATATATATTTTTATGCACGCACGCCCTCACACTGTGCATATTGTGACTGTGATTAGCTACCTTCGTGAGACTGGTATCACTCAAATGAAGTGGCCAGCGCCATAGTTGGACATGAACCGCATAGAACATGCTTCGGACATTCTGGGAAGATGAATTTGATACTGAAATCCAGCTCCCAGGAATGATGAATATATAGATAGAAATATGTTATCTAGGATCGAAAATTCCAAACTGTCAAACGAAGATTTAACACAGGTAAGAACTACTGTTGACATTTTTGTTTGAGATCGGTCTCGGCTGTAATAAAAAAGACAATCGAATGTCATTTAAAAGTAATTTGTACTATTCTTGCGTGTAAGGATGTAAATATAAATACTCCATCAATCTGAAATATGGTAGTGTTAGCGAACTCGTGTAAAAGAGGGTAGATGTAGGTGAAAGAGACGTAATAAAGAAAAGTTGGCGAAAAAGACGTAATAAAGAACAGAAACATATAGATGATAAGTGTTTTTATCGTGTTTTTTTATCTTTAACTGCTTCCGATTTCAAACAATAGATATCGTTTTGTTATAATATCGTGACTTTATCCATATGTTTGTACATTTATTATCTTTGGTGATACAGTCAAAGACAATCTAAAAAAAACAATGTTTTTTATAAATTTACAAGTGTTCAAAGTTTTCTTTTTATCTTCGTATATTTCGGATGATTTGTAAATTATTTTTACGCGATCATATTATATTACATTTACTAAACTTTAATATACTGTGTTACTGTAAAAACAGAGAAGGCACAGTGCAGATGATATTTGTCACTACTGTAAACAATAATCAATCAATCAGCTTCACTCTGTATCCCGCACACAGCAGGGTAGGCAGAGGGAACCTAGTGTTAAGACGCTCCGTTCTCCACTTTCTTCTGTATTCTGGAGGCATTGCGTGTTGAGCGGCAGAACTCAACGCCGCGCTTTACCTCGACACCAGAGCGAAGAGATGGAAATATAAATTTAAGTAAATATTTTATCTCCTTGAGTGGGGATCGAACCCACAACCAGTCAGTTTTACAGTCACACTTCGTGCCGCTGGGTCACGACAGGCCCCAAAATAAAGAATTATTTATCAGATTAAGTATAAAGTGTAGTTTCTATATGTAGATAATGTACTAAGCTACATTATCTTTGAAATTCTCAATTCATACGGTGTTTTTTCTTCTTTTTTAATTGGTTTTATTATTATATATAATAATAAGTTACTTTTACAATTGTACAAAAAAAATCTGAGCTCAATCGCTAACAAAATGACCTTTTAAGAAGCCCTTTTTGCTTAAAGCAGGATAACAATAAATCCTATTTTCATTTATAACTTTTTAAGAGACATCGTGTGACTTTGAACCTAATGCCGCGCTTTTTTTTAACCACAAAATATTTTATAAGTGACAATTTAGACGAAAAGCTTTTGATATTTCCAAAATCATCTTAGGTAGTAGGTATATACCGGGGCCACGAATGCGTATAAAAAAATCCTAAAATTTATGTTGATAGAAATTAGACGTTTACCTATAAAATTAACATTTCTGTACTCTTAAGTCTTCAATTATACATGATATGCATATTCGCCCAAAGCATCTAGTTGTAACTAGCTATATCTAGTATACATGTACTGTAATAAACATTCAAAAGTCATGATCGTTAATACATTTTAAGATATGATAACATGATGACTTTGCAAGATCACATAGTTCATTTTTTTTCCGTTATCATAATATGAAGTCGAACAGGATATGTCTCTATAATACTAATATTGACAGAAAATGGAGACTGGAATCTATTATATTTGATTAATAAACACGACGAAGCTAGGAAACGTACGAGGCGTATGTAGATTCGTTCTTTAAATTATTTTTTTTTCAGCTTCACACCGTATCACGCATGTAGCAGGGAGATGGATACTAGTGTTAATACATTTTTGCCCTTTTGCCCCGAATTCCGGGGAGATTGTGTGTTCCACGAGCAGTCGCGTTTATAGTCACACCCTTGTGCCCCTGCGCCACGACTGGCGCGATAAATTCTAATACATAACTATCGCATTATTTAAAGTAAGGATTTGAAAAAAAAAATGTTAACATTTTAAATTTTATATTTATTGCTTTTCTTCCTGATCTTTCTTAAGTACTCGAATGGGAATATATATTTTAATATTGTTGTTAATCTCAAAAGCCCCTAAATAATTATTTTCGTATAATAAAGAAATCATAAAAACTTTATAATTATACGTTGTTTTAATTGTCAATAATGTACTTCGTTTTCGTCGTGTTTCTAAAAGCATTTACATTCATAGCACTGACCGGCTCAACCGGTATCTTTCTAATACATGATTTTAGAATTTTCGTATTTAAAATTTTATACTAAGTAACTTCTATATTTTTCTTACTTCACTTAAATTACATTATTTTATTCGCACTAATATTAATGCTTATTGTGTAAGAAAAAATAATAAATAAACTCACCCCGGTGTACAAAATTTCAGGATTGGGATTAGGTTTTGCCGCAGAAGCTGTAGCAAATTTAGCTTTTTGTGATTGCACAATTTTAGTAATGTTCCGCAGCATTTTTAATAAATATGAAAAACTTCGTTAAAAAAATTACAAAATACAACGCAAATCTGCGTCGACTACCGCAGTCAAGTACGCTGGCAAAACACCAGCACACCTCTTTTCAAAGAAACTTTTGACGTATAATATTATTAAATTAGGAAGTATATGAAGTATGGAGAGTTTAGACCATTATAGACATTTTTTTATTTCGCAGCATTATATATGCGTTAAACTAAGTACGTAATATGCAGTTCAGAGGTCGCTTTGGCATTGAATATTTCTATTGTAGTCAATAGATGTCACTGCAAATTGAATACGAGCAATAATATTCAATTCATTTATATATTTTAACAGTTAATATAATATTATATTTACCACAAATATTTTATTATATAGCTCATAATTTTTTTTATATATTTTTCGCAATCCGGTCTTCACTGTCTGTGGTGGTTTTCTCTGACTAACTCTGTGGTACTCTATAGTCTATAGTTAAGCTAATTATAATTTTACAAAAAGCAAATTATAATTTTAAAATAACGTTGATGTTGTTGTTGCTTGTGACTTCAATATTCAATGACATTATTTTTGTAATAGCTAATGCGTTTTTATAGATTAAGTTCCTCCGCATAATTAATCTTACTATTACTGTTACCTGTTACAACTGAGTATTAATCTGTCAATTAAGTTGAGTAATAAAACTTATAAAATCTTGATAAATGAGATATGAAATTATATAAATATCGACAGTCCATTTGTTTTAACCTGAAACGTCTTATGATGTATTTATTTGGGCTTGAAACAAAATGTGAACAAAGAAAGAAAGAAAAGTCTTGCAAAGTTTTATTTTACTTTTTTATTTTTAAAAAAAAAAACTAAATGATGAAAAACGTTGCAAGTAGTCTAATATTTAGAATTAACTATAATATTTATTTATTATTCTAAATATACTTCATTAATATTTGTAACTTTGAATTAGATGAACAGTTATAATTGTGGTGTGGTGGTTGTGGGTATTTTTACATGTCAACTATTTAATAAATCTATATTAAAAGTTAGGAAAATACTTTAAGTCATTTTTGATATTTTTCAAAAAAATATTAACTCCATTAATAGTAGTACCTATAAAATAACCTTATTCCACATTTTCTACGTCAACTGAAAGCGAAAAAGACGCCACACCGCCACCAGTACTCATTAAATCAATTAGCCTGAGAAAAGTACGTACTAGAGGTAGATTTTTTAAGAGTACGTACTGGAGGTAGCTTTATTGATTAATATTTTTGTCATGAAACTATTTCTTTGTCATTTAAAAATGATTGTCTTTCACGAAGTAGCTTACGTTCTCGTAGAAGCAGAACTGTAGATTTTGCAATAACTCAACAAAATTAAGAACTCTGGGGGAGGCGGACTTTCATCCAGTCCATGCTACATTTGCAAGATGTTTCTTATCTATCTAATGAGATAAATACGCTAAAACATGATTCCCTCGTATCACCACCTAGCGTTTTTCGACTCGCGGTCAATAAAATCGGCACTAAGTAGAGTGACTGCGAGCTTCGCAGGCAAGGGGCCACAGGGAAACACGAGTGCTTTATTGCGAGAAGTAGCCTCGGTTATAGTGTGGATTTAGCTTTACCTTAAAGTTAATTTTTATATATGGTAACATTTGACAACTGACAATTCTAATCTGTTATCAATTTCAATTTGACAATTTTGACATGTTAGACCTTGATTTTGATAAACATAATATGTGCTTGTTTTTAATAGTGAATAATCATTTAATCTAATTCAAAATAATAATAGCGTATAAAGTTAACATTTGAACTTTGACCTTTGTTTTTGGAACTTTATAAAGCATATATCATAATAGAAATTATTAATATTTTTATCTTCACTTTTTAAAATGTCTAATCTACATAAGTCTCGTAATTTATTTTCAAAAAATGTTTTATTACACTATTTTGACACTTTAGTACATTTTGAAAAACAAATTACATTACATTTACAAGAAGCAAGTATAGAAACACGGTAAGAAATATGATTTTAACGTTACTGAAGTGATTACATACAATAGTAAATATTTATATTTTTTTCCTAAGGCCTTCGCCCAGCAATGGAATTTGGTGTGCGTTTTTACTACCAGCAATATTGATCACATACAGTTGTTACAGTGAAATATCACTGGTGTACAAACTGATATCATGTACTTCTATACCACTGTTAATCCAATCCATAATGTTCTCTATATTTCTCTCTACTTCAAGTGAGATTATAAATAAAACACCATTAACATGTATAGTTTCGAGCTTAGTTACAACTATAACAACATACATATTTTTGAAACAAGGTATGGAAATTCTGTTTTATTTTATTTCCTTAAAATGCAATAAATTAAAATAATAATCAAATATTTTAATATTATATATTTTTGGAATCCCATTGTTTCAAATGGTTTACAGTAGTCCATGTTTATGTGAAGATAAAAATTTAAATAAATCTTTAAATATTTTTTATGATTATACATAACAAGCTGTTTTTTTCTGTTTTATCTTACTTTAAAAATAATTTTGCTTTATTATATTTCTAGGGTTGTGGTTCTCAATAACATTTCCACTTATATCTACGCTATTATTTGAGTGGGTGCTTAAAATAAGTATAACCAAATGTCGTAAGACCTTTACTGTAGGTGAAGCAATGATTATGGCTCAGTCAACCGTTTTATTTTTATCTATATTCTCAATTAATCTATTTTATAAATTATACAGCAATGATGAAGAAATAGTCTTTATCAGTACAATTATATATGTAAGTCTGGTATTAAGCCATATACAATTCACTAAATATAAATAAGCTAACTTAAAATTGGGTTATTTGTTGAAAAGCATAAAAAAATCTAAATTAAAACTTTTAATTAAAAACAATGAAATATTATAATAGTTTTAAAGTGATCTTAACATGCAATGTCACAGATTTTTGTAGATGATGAAGAATGAGTTATCTTGACATTAGGTTCTCTCTGTCTACCATGTTGCATAGGAAGCATGCAGGTTGTTGTTGATAGGAATACAGTTAAAACCATAAATATTGATGTAATTTAAATACATATCTTTAAAGATGTACTTTATGACCAATCTATTTTTATTTTTTCATTTTTTTTCAGACAGTATTATATGGAGTGCTTTTAATTGTTATGGCATTGCATTTCTTGTCAGACAGTCAAAGAAACATAAAAATACTAGTATATGTAGTAGGCTTTGCAGCTTTATTTGTATTATTCACACTACATTACGTTATAGGGTCTAAGTGTTTAATAACAATATATAGTTACATATTCATGGGTAAAAATCGGGTGAGAGAACATTGTAATATTTTTAATTATTTTAATTTTATTTGTTATCTTTTCTTAAGGTCTTAATGTGAATTAACTTTATAAACATGTAATAAACAAGGCCATTGTAAAGCAGTGGGACAAAGGCTGATACTGGTTGTGATCCCCATTTAGGAGAATTATTTCCATTTCTGTGCATTGGCAAAACAAAATGTGACTACAAAGTCCGAAGCTAGAGAATGGTGTCATGACACTACAGCTTGAAATAGAAAAAAAAATATTTTTTTTAAAGAAAAAGTACGATTATTTAATGAAATAATTGCTATTTTGGAGATATATATGTTTTAAAAATTCTAATAAAAAAATGTTATTTCAGGTAAAAATCTTTACATTTTGGTTGATTCTATTGATTATATCAATATGTGTATTATTTGTGCGGACCAAAATTGGAGTAAAAGCAAGCACAGTTACAAGAAAAACTTTTCACATATTAGCTTCTTTTGTGTTTATGACAGGGATCATATTTGATGTTAATTTAATGACATTTGCCGCAGGAATTGGTTTCGCAGTATTGATTTTCGTTGAAGTAAGAAGATATTTTTTCTATATGTCAGGTTTTTATTTCAATGTAAAAGTATGATTGAAATATTGGATACAATTTAAATAGTAATCTAATTAATTCATTGCAGGCATTAAGAAAATCAGGGATAGAACCTATTTCATCAGCTTTACAATCTGCATTTTTAGTCTATTCAGATGAAAAGGTAAGGGTTTTATGTGTAAAATTATAAATTTAACTATTAAAGCACAATTGTGAACTGTGTCCTAGGGCTACCATCAATACTTTTATGTCAGAGGAATCCCAAATTACTTATTAGTATGTAGTTTATTTTATAATTTACAAAACCAAATAATATCATTATAATTTCTTTTCAATTTGATGACACAAAGAAAAGCATTGCATTGTTTCCTGAAAGCTGGAAACAATGAAATGCTTTTCTTTGTGTCACCTCATTACCTCCGAAAGTGAAGAGTCATGTCATTTTGTTAGTACAAGAGTATTTAATTAGATATTTTTTTAACTTAATTTGATTTGATTAAATAAATTCTATAAAATCAAAAAAATAAACAAAAAATACAAATGGAAACAATCTTTACTGTTGTAATTTTTTGAAGTCTCTAGAAAACAACTCACTTCACAAAAATGTCTGGCTTTTTAGTTTTTAATTTTTGGTTCCACATCAGGTATTTTAGTATGACATCCCCAAATATATCTAAGATAGATTAAATTAATATTTATTTCACCGTTATTTTCAGGACTGTGGTGTATTCGCAATGACCCCAATCTACCTCTATATAGGCCTTGCCTTCCCCTTAATAGTAGTGCCAAGTAAACTTGGTAGTGAATTAGAATTACTCAGCGGAGTGTTGTCTATTGGTGTTGGAGACACTGCCGCCAGTTGGTTTGGATCTAAATATGGAAAATATAAGTGGCCAGGTAAAATGTGTTTTTTTTATTTACCTTTCTTTTTTGTTCTTTGATTATGCAGAGATTATGTTTCTAACGTGCCAGTGGAACACAACGTTTATTACTTGGCCAATTTTTATTAATTAATTTATTTTTATATAGATATAAATAAGAAAAATGTATTACAATATTTGTGTCAAATAAATTGAATCTAGTGGTAAGACGCTAAGATATTTCCGTTTCCCACTTTCTACCGATTTCTGGAGGCATTGCGTGTTGAATGGCGGAACGCCGTGCTTCGTTCGACAAAGGATATTTTTATTGTAATAATTAGTTTATATAATACTTTATTTGTTTTATTTTTTCAGGAAGCAACAGAACATTTGAGGGGACTGCTTTTAACATTTTATCTCAAATAGGATTAGTTTATGCTTTACAATTTTTAAGTGAGTTGACGGTATATATTCATAAATACTTAATGTTACTTACATTATGATTAATTGTTCGTTATGGTGTCGAGGCAAAGCGCGGCGTTGAGTTCTGCCACTTAACACGCAATGCCTCCAGAATTTGGCAGAAAGTGGGGAACGGAGTGTGTTACACTAGGTTCCCTCTGCCTACCCTGCTGTGTGCGGGATACAGCGTGAAGCAGATTTATTTTTATTTTGTCAGATATATATAGTTTTTAATACAAGGGTAAATCATATTTTTGATTAAATTAAAATTTCAGTGTTAAATTTTGTTATCCAAGTGTAATGAGTATTAAATGGGCGGAAGGTTAATTGGCCTATAACTAAAATGGAGTGGCTTAACACTAGATTCCCTTTGCCTACTCGCACTCTGTAGTACTAGGTTCCCTCTATCACCTAATACTAATAATGTTTTTTTAAAATGTCATTTTTTTATTCTCTCAATGAAACAAATATAAATTTATTTTTAATAATTTTAAAGTTTTATTCCACACTTAGGAAAGAGAAATACTTTTTAGAAAACTTATAATTATTTGAATCATATCAATAGTACTCCCTACAGAGATGCTAACAACATAAATAAGTTGCAACAAGCGTATAAGAATTTCAACGTAGCTTGATGTGAACAGATGGCGTAGCTCAGAGCGCTTGGACGGTTTCCAATAGGCGCGGTCTGAAATCCCGCTACGTTATAATTTTTACACGTTTTCTAAAAAGTAGATATAAATTCTTTTCAGATTTATTAAATGAAAAAAATGCATTATTGAGAACAATATTTGCAGCCACCGTCTCAGGTTTGGTGGAAGCTAAGACAGACCAAGTGGATAACTTAGTGCTGCCATTAGTTACTTTGTTGGCATTCCAATTTACATGGATATTTTGTTAATGAATATTAAAATTTTAAAGAAAGATAATTATATATAAGTAGAGAAATCAATTAATATATCCTACATGTACATATATAAATTCCCTTTTATAAATATAAACAAGAGTAGGTTTCAATATTAATAAGATAATAGAATCTATACTAATGTTATAAAACTTTAATATTAAAAGTTCAAATTGAAAAAATATTTTTGTTTTGGATACTTTTTTTGTCGTGTAAAGCTATAGACTATATTAATCAGTTAATTATTTCGTTTCTTCAATTTGCTTACTCTGGCGAAGCTGCAATTAAACCCTAGAAGCTATTATATAATGTATTAAAAAAAGATAGATGGGTACAAAAATTCGATCCCCACTCGAAGGAATAAATTGTGTTTTATTTATATTTTCATTTCTTTGCTCTGGCGCCTCGAAAAATTTGGCGGAAAGTAGGTAACGGAGTGTCTTAACACTAGGTTTCCTCTGCCTATCCTGCTATATGCGAGATAAAAAGTGAAGTTGAAAAAGATGAGATATATTTATGATATTGATGTCTATGATATCTATGGTAGTGACTTGAACCCACAACCTCCGATGGTATAAGGCTCTGCGATGATTTAAGTTGATACCCATATATTCAAATTTTGACATTTTTAAAATAGTTTGAGTGTCTTATTTTTGTAACTTAAACATCTAAAATATTTTATAATAGGTAATGAATTACTAAGTCAAATTTATAACAGAAGAACATTGATAAAGTTTTTTTGTAATATAAAAGTAACTGATAATATTTTATTTCAAAAAATAGTTTATTTTTGTAAATCAGGAATTGTATCCATTTAAAAAAAATGGGCATGTTGATGACTATGATATGACAAAAACATGTAAACAACACTACATGCTGCATATATATTTTGCTATTTTTTATACTTTTATATTGATAACATTAGAGACTGACTAGTCATACTGAGTATAAGAGTAAATTATTTGAAACAAAATCATTCCAACGTATTATTAAAAATATTATAATTTATTTGTTTGTAGCCTTTAATAAAAGATACATTTATTTTAGCTTGGTTTTTTATTTTCTCATCTCTTTTTTTATATGGCATTTACCCTTTAAGTACCGACGTGCGGTCTGAGAGGCCCCGGCAGGCACTGCATTTGTTGTTTACCCCCTTTCCTCACAAAATAGCAACCCGCTGCTGGCCTCAACTATACTAATATTATTACGCAAAACAGTTTACTTAGTTAAATGTATTTATATTATACCATATTAATTTTGACATGAGGCAAACTGTAAACAAAGAAATGCTGTTTCTAAAACTTTTCGAGGCTAGTTGTGGCGCGAGGCATAAAGTGTGACTGTAAACGCGACTGGTTGTGGGTTCGATCCCCAATCGCGTAAATGAAATATTTGTTTATATTTTCATTTCTTCGTTTTGGTGTCGAGGCAAAGCGCGGCGTTGAGTTCCGCCACTCAATACGCAGTAGTACCTCCAGAACTCGGCGGAAAGTGGGGAACGGAGTGTCTTAACACTTGTTCCCTCTGCCTACCCTGCTGTGTCCGGAATACAGCGTGAAGCTGATTTGATTTGATTTTTTATGTTACAACACACGTTATAACATAATACGTAATAACGAAATAATAAAAAAATCAACACTAGTTACAAAATTTTATTTATTGAAATATCATTTTCCTTTTTGATTTCAAGTTTAACAATCTTTGCATTATCTTCACCATTTAATATTATATTTTCTATACTCCTTTTATTTTTTATCAACAACCGTTTTTTCTTTACGCCCTTGCATTTTGATTTAAACATTTTTTCCATCGCTAAAACATCTTTCCGAGTTATTGACCAATCAATTATAGTATTTTCAGCTAATTTGGTTAAATTATCTGTTTCATTATATTCTGGTATGTCTATATTCAGAATATTCATCACTTTTTCTAATACTTCATCTACATAATAATTAATTATTAAGTCTGCTTTGTTGTCCTAAAAAAATTATATTAGAAAAATGTTCATTATTTTTATGTTTCAACTTAAAATTAGAAGCTTTTGTTCATCAATGGAAGAAATATCTTAGGATATAACACAATACATATATCTAACTTACAAAAATTTACTTACTTGTTTAGTCGGTTGCAAATTACATATGACCATTTTACCCCCATATTTAAGTGTCTCTAAAGGTAAATTGCCACTTGGTATTATTTGAAGTGTTGTACCCAAACATATACTTAAGTCGGCAACACTGAAAGTAATATAAATATAATAATAAGTAGAATCAGAAGCTTTTGTTTGTAAAATTAGATATATAAACAAACAATATAGATAAATAAATAAACAAACAATATAAAAGTGAAGAGTTGATTTAGTTGTACTGGCTAATCTCTTCAATCACTAGTCCAAAACTGCAGTAAAAGGTAATAACGTGAAACTCACCTTGAATGCCACTCAGACATAAGTAAATCATTCTCAGGTAAACTATGTTCCCAGTCCAGTACACCATCGTACAGTCTCCCTCTGCATGGCCTTCCTCCAGTAAGAGCGAGGGCGCAGGGCACTCCACTGCATTTCTTACCAACTGTTTCTACTGGACGACTTCTTACAAACTGCCTTTAAAAGATATATTTACAATTTTTTTAGCTTTTAATCTGATTGTTTGCTAGCAGGGTAAACAAAAAAAAACAGTGTTAAGAAATTCCATTTTCCAATTAAATTATATAAATACTAGCGGCTCGCCCACGGCTTCGCCCACTTAAAATACATGATTATTGCTAACAACATAAATAAGTTGTAACAAGCGTATAAAGATTTCGACGTAGCTTGGCGAGAACGCAAGGCTTAGTAGTCAGAGCGCCTGGTCGGTTTGCAGGAGGCGCGGGTTCGAGTCCCGCTGCGTTCAAATTTTTATACGTTTTCTAAATAAGTATTTTTATTTCCTAAGTGTGGAATAACACTTTAAAAATGTTTAAAAATATTTAAAAAATAGTTTCTCTCTTGCCAAACGATAATTCTTAGTAATTATCTTTGGGTAGCGGAAATTTGTAAAAATCTCCCTACAGAGATGCTAACAACATAAATAAGTTGTAACAAGCGTATAAAAATTT